>JAYKTQ010000172.1:0-130654 GCA_036010785.1 Ammospiza maritima maritima
TCCAAATTTCCTAAATTTGTCTTAGAAATTTCCACTTTTTCCTCCAAAAATCCTGAATTTCTCCCTGAAAATCTCAAATTTCCCCAAATTTCTCCCCAAGAATCCCAAATTTCCTCACAAAATCCCCAAATCTTCCCCAAAACTCCCAAATTTCCTAAATTTTTATTCAAAATCTCCACTTTTTTCCTTAAAAAGTCCCAAATTTCTCCCAGAAATCCCCAAATTTCACCCCAAGAATCCCAAATTTCCTTATAAAATCCCCAAATTTTTCCCCAAAATTCCCATTTTTCCCAAAATAATTCCCATTTTTCCCCACATTCACCCCAAAAAAATCCCAAATTTACTCCTAAAATCCAAAACTCCTGCCCAAAATCTTCACATTTTCTGCCAAAATTCCAATTTTCCCCCCTCAAAGTCCCAAATTTTTCCCCTGAAAGTCCCAAATTTCTTCCTGAAAACCCCGAATTTCCCCAAATTTCCTTACAAAATCCCCAAATCTTCCCAAAATTCACAAATTCCTAAATTTGTCTTCAAAATGTCCAATTTTTCCTTAAAAAGTCCCAAATTTCTCCCAGAAATCCTCAAATTTCTCCCCAAGAATCCCAAATTTCCTTATAAAATCCCCAAATTTTTCCCCAAAATTCCCATTTTTCCCAAAATAATTCCCATTTTTCCCCACATTCACCCCAAAAAAATCCCAAATGTGCCCTTAAAATCCAAAATTCCTGCCCAAAATCCTCACATTTCCTGCCAAAATTCCCAATTTTCCCCCCTCAAAGTCCCAAATTTTTCCCCTGAAACAGTCCCAAATTTCTTCCTGAAAACCCCAAATTTCCCCAAATTTCCTCACAAAATCCCCAAATCTTCCCCAAAAATTCACAAATTTCCTAAATTTGTCTTCAAAATGTCCAATTTTTCCTTAAAAAGTCCCAAATTTCTCCCAGAGAACCCAAATTTCTCCCCAAGAATCCCAAATTTCCTCATAAAATCCCCAAATTTTTCCCCAAATTCCCATTTTTCCCAAAATAATTCCCATTTTTCCCCACATTCACCCCAAAAAAATCCCAAATTTACTCCTAAAATCCAAAACTCCTGCCAAAATCCTCACATTTCCTGCCAAAATTCCCAATTTTCCCCCTCAAGGTCCCAAATTTTCCCCCGAAAGTCCCATCCCAAATTTCTTCCTGAAAACCCCAAATTTCCCCAAATTTCCTCACAAAATCCCCAAATCTTCCCCCAAAACTCCAAATTTCCTAAATTGCTCTTCCAAATGCCACCTTTTTCCTCCAAAAATCCTGAATTTCTCCTGAAAATCTCAAATTTCCCCAAATTTCTCCCAAGAATCCCAAATTTCCTCACAAAATCCCAAATCTTCCCCCAAAACTCTCAAATTTCCTAAATTTGTCTTCAAAATCTCCACTTTTTTCCTTAAAAAGACCCAAATTTCTCCCAGAAATCCCCAAATTTCTCCCAAGAACCCCAAATTTCCTATAAAATCCCCAAATTTTTCCCCAAAATTCCCATTTTCCCAAAATAATTCCATTTTTCCCCACATTCACCCCAAAAAAATCCCAAATTTACTCCTAAAATCCAAAACTCCTGCCAAAATCCTCACATTTCCCCTCAAAATCCCTGAATTTCCCAAAAATCCCCACATTTCCCACAGAATTCCAAAGCTTTTCCCAAAATTCCCAAATTTTCTCCCAAAATTCCCCTCAATTTCTCTCTCTCAGAATCCCAATATTTTTTGGCAGAATCCCCAAATTTTCACAAAGAATCCCAAAATTTCCTGAACTAAAAATCCCAGGTTTCCTCAAAAAACCCAAATTTCTTCCCCCAAATTTTCTTGATCTTTCTCCTTAAAGGTCCCAAATTTTCCAGGGAATCCCAAATTTCTCCCCAAGAATCCCAAATTTCCTTATAAAATCCCCAAATTTTTCCCCAAAATTCCCATTTTTCCCAAAATAATTCCCATTTTTCCCCACATTCACCCCACCAAAATCCCAAATTTACTCCTAAAATCCAAAACTCCTGCCCAAAATCCTCACATTTCCTGCCAAAATTCCCAATTTTCCCCCTCAAAGTCTCAAATTTTTCCCAAAAGTCCAAATTTCTTCCTGAAAACCCCAAATTTCCCCAAATTTCCTCACAAAATCCCCAAATCTTCCTCCAAAGCTTGCAAATTTCCTAAATTGGTCTTCCAAATGCCCACCTTTTTCCTCCAAAAATCCTGAATTTCTGCCTGAAAATCTCAAATTTCCCCCAAATTTCTCCCCAAGAATCCCAAATTTCCTCACAAAATCCCAAATCTTCCCCAAAACTCCCAAATTTCCTAAATTTGTTTTCAAAATGTCCAATTTTTCCTTAAAAAGTCCCAAATTTCTCCAGAAATCCCCAAATTTCTCCCCAAGAATCCCAATTTCCTCACAAAATCCCCAAATTTTCCCCAAAATTCCCATTTTTCCCAAAATAATTCCCATTTTTCCCACATTCACCCCAAAAAAATCCAAATGTGCCCTTAAAATCCAAAACTCCTGCCCAAAATCCTCACATTTCCTGCCAAAATTCCCAATTTTCCCCCTCAAGGTCCCAAATTTTTCCCCAAAAGTCCCAAATTTCTTCCTGAAAACCCCAAATTTCCCCAAATTTCCTCACAAAATCCCCAAATCTTCCCACAAAACTCCCAAATTTCCTAAATTGTCTTAGAAATTTCCACTTTTTCCTCCAAAAATCTGAATTTCTCCTGAAAATCTCAAATTTCCCAAATTTCTCCCCAAGAATCCCAAATTTCCTCACAAAATCCCCAAATCTTCCACCAAAACTCCCAAATTTCCTAAATTTTTATTCAAAATCTCCACTTTTTTCCTTAAAAACTCCCAAATTTCTCCCAGAAACCCCAAATTTCTCCCCAAGAATCCCAAATTTCCTCACAAAATCCCCAAATTTTTCCCCAAAATTCCATTTTTCCCAAAATAATTCCCATTTTTCCCCACATTCACCCAAAAAAATCCCAAATGTGCCCTTAAAATCCAAAACTCCTGCCCAAATCCTCACATTTTCTGCCAAAATTCCAATTTTCCCCTCAAAGTCCCAATTTTCCCCGAAAGTCCCAAATTTCTTCCTGAAAACCCCAAATTTCCCAAATTTCCTCACAAAATCCCCAAATCTTCCCCCAAAACTCCCAAATTTTCTAAATTTGTCTTCAAAATCTCACTTTTTCCTTAAAAACTCCCAATTTCTCCCAGAAAACCCCAAATTTCTCCCAAGAATCCCAATTTCCTTATAAAATCCCCAAATTTTTCCCCAAAATTCCCATTTTTCCCAAAATAATTCCCATTTTTCCCCACATTCACCCCAAAAAACTCCCAAATTTACTCCTAAAATCCAAAACTCCTGCCCAAAATCCTCACATTCCTGCCAAAATTCCAATTTTCCCCCTCAAAGTCCCAAATTTTTCCCCCGAAAGTCCCAAATTTCTTCCTGAAAACCCCAAATTTCCCAAATTTCCTCACAAAATCCCCAAATCTTCCCCCAAAACTCCAAATTTCCTAAATTTGTCTTCCAAATGCCCACCTTTTTCCTCCAAAAATCCTGAATTTCTCCCTGAAAATCTCAAATTTCCCCAAATTTCTCCCCAAGAATCCCAAATTTCCTCACAAAATCCCCAAATCTTCCCCCAAAACTCCCAAATTTCCTAAATTTGTCTTCAAAATGTCCAATTTTTCCTTAAAAAGTCCCAAATTTCTCCCAGAAAACCCCAAATTTCTCCCCAAGAATCCCAAATTTCCTTATAAAATCCCCAAATTTGTCCCCAAAATTCCCCCAAAATTCCCATTTTTCCCAAAATAATTCCCATTTTTCCCCACATTCACCCTAAAAAAATCCCAAATGTGCCCTTAAAATCCAAAATTCCTGCCCAAAATCCTCACATTTCCCCTCCAAATCCCTGAATTTCCCAAAAATCCCCACATTTCCCCACAGAATTCCAAAGCTTTTCCCCAAAATTCCCAAATTTTCTCCCAAAATTCCCCCTCAATTTCTCTCTCTCAGAATCCCCAATTTTTTTTGGCAGAATCCCCAAATTTTCACAAAGAATCCCAAAATTTCCTGAACTAAAAACCCCAGGTTTCCTCAAAAAACCCCAAATTTCTCCCCAAATTTTCTTGATTTTTCTCCTTAAAGGTCCCAAATTTTCCAGGGAAATCCCAAATTTCTCCCCCAGAATCCCAAATTTCCTTTCAAAGTCCCCAAATCTTCCCCCAAAACTCCCAAATCTTCCCCAAAACTCCCAAATTTCCTAAATTTGTCTTCAAAATGTCCATTTTTCCTTAAAAAGTCCCAAATTTCTCCCTAAGAATCCCAAATTTCCTCATAAAATCCCCAAATTTTCCCCAAAATTCCCATTTTTCCCAAAATAATTCCCATTTTTCCCCACATTCACCCAAAAAAAATCCCAAATGTGCCCTTAAAATCCAAAATTCCTGCCCAAAATCCTCACATTTCCCTGCAAAATCCCTGAATTTCCCAAAAATCCCACATTTCCCCACAGAATTCCAAAGCTTTTCCCAAAATTGCCAAATTTTCTCCCAAAATTCCCCCTCAATTTCTCTCTCTCAGAATCCCCAATTTTTTTGGCAGAATCCCCAAATTTTCACAAAGAATCCCAAAATTTCCTGAACTAAAAATCCAGGTTTCCTCAAAAAACCCAAATTTCTCCCCAGATTTCTGAGTTTTTATCCTTAAATTTTCCAGGGAAATCCCAAATTTCTCCCCCCAAATTCCAAATTTCCTCACAAAATCCCCAAATCTTCCCCCAAAACTCCCAAATTTCCTAAATTTGTCTTCAAAATGTCCAATTTTTCCTTAAAAAGTCCCAAATTTCTCCAGAAAACCCCAAATTTCTCCCCAAGAATCCCAAATTTCCTTATAAAATCCCCAAATTTGTCCCCGAAATTCCCCCAAAATTCCCATTTTTCCCAAAATAATTCCCATTTTTCCCCACATTCACCCCAAAAAAATCCCAAATGTGCCCTTAAAATCCAAAACTCCTGCCCAAAATCCTCACATTTCCTGCCAAAATTCCCAATTTTCCCCCTCAAAGTCCCAAATTTTCCTCCGAAAGTCCCAAATTTCTTCCTGAAAACCCCAAATTTCCCCAAATTTCCTCACAAAATCCAAATCTTCCCCCAAAACTTGCAAATTTCCTAAATTTTTCTCAGAATCTCCAGTTTTTTCCCTAGAAAACCCCAAATTTCTCCCAGAAAACCCCAAATTCACCCCAAGAATCCCAAATTTCCTTACAAAATCAATAAATTTGCACCCGAAATTCCCATTTTTCCCAAAATAATTCCCATTTTTCCCCATTCTCCCCCCGCAGCGGCTGCCGAGCTCAATCCCCGCTAAATTCACCCCACGCTGCCTCAAACCATTCCCAAAGTCCCCACTTTTCCCCCCAGAATTCCTTCCAAAAAATCAAAGCTTTTCTCCCAAAAATCCCAAAGTTTCCCTCAGGAAATCTCAGCTTTCCCCCGCCATTTTCCCTCAAGATTCCACCCCAATTTCCTTAAAATTCTCCACATTTTCCCATAGAAATCCCAAAACAATCCCAGGTTTTTGCCCAAAAACCTCACCATTTATCCCCCAAAATCCTCCTAAAAAATCCCAAATTTTCCCCCCCAAAATCCCCAAATTCCCATTTTTCCCCCCAGAATTCCTTCCAACAAATCAAAGCTTTTCTCCCAAAATTCCCCTCAGGAAATCTCAGCTTTCCCCCGCCATTTTCCCTCAGGATCCCACCCCAATTTCCTTAAAATTCTCCACGTTTTCCCATAGAAATCCCAAAACAATCCCAGGTTTTTGCCCCAAAATCCTGCCAAAAATCCCAAATTTTCCCCCCCAAAATCCCCAAATTCCCATTTTTCCCCCCAGAATTCCTTCCAAAAACTCAAAGCTTTTCTCCCAAAATTCCCAAAATTTCCCTCTGGAAATCTCAGCTTTCCCTCTGATTTTCCCTCGAGATTCCACCTGAATTTCCTTACAAATTCTCCACATTTTCCCATAGAAATCCCAAAACAATCCCAGGTTTTTGCCCCAAAAACCTCACCGTTTTCCCTCCCAAAATCCTCCCAAACATCCCAAATTTTCCCCCCCCAAAATCCCCAAATTCCCATTTTTCCCCCCAGAATTCCTTCCAAAAAATCAAAGCTTTTCTCCCAAAATTCCCCTCAGGAAATCTCAGCTTTCCCCCGCCATTTTCCCTCAAGATTCCACCCCAATTCCTTAAAATTCTCCACATTTTCCCATAGAAATCCCAAAACAATCCCAGGTTTTTGCCCCAAAAACCTCACCATTTTTCCCTAAAATCCTCCCAAAAATCCCAAATTTTCCTCCCTAAAATCCCAAAATTCCCATTTTTCCCCTAAATTTCCCCATTTTCCCTCCTCAGCCCCGCTCCCCCCCTGGCGCTGCAGCTCCCGGCCGTTGTCGTTCTGCCCCGCGGCCACCGGGCGGCGCTGCCGAGCTCAATCCCCGCTCAATTCACCCCAAAAAAAATCCCAAATGTGCCCTTAAAATCCAAACTCGTGGCCAAAACCCTCAAATCTTCAAAGGCCCAAATTTTCCTCCCAAAAATTACCAACATTCTCCCCAAAATTCCCACTTTCTTCCCCTCAAAGTCCCAACTTTTTTCCCTGGAAAGTCCCAAATTTCTTCCTGAAAAGCCCAAATTTCCCCCCCAAATTTCCTGATAAAATCCCTCAGATTTTCCCCCGGAATTCCCAGATTTTCTCCCCGAATTCCAGGTTTTTTTCCTAAAAATGTCAAATTTCCCTCGGCAGCCCCGCACCCTCCCCTGCAGCTCCCGGCCGGCGTCGTTCTGCCCCGCGGCCACCGGGCGGCGCTGCCGAGCTCAATCCCCCCTAAATTCACCCCACGCTGCCTCAAACCATTCCCAAAGTCCCCACTTTTCACCCCAGAATTCCTTCCAAAAAATCAAAGCTTTTCTCCCAAAATTCCTCTCTGGAAATCTCAGATTTTCCCTCAAGATTCCACCTGAATTTCCTTACAAATTCTCCACATTTTCCATAGAAATCCCAAAACAATCCCAGGTTTTTTCCCCCGAAATCCTCCCAAAAATCCAAATTTTTCCCCCCCAAAATCCCCAAAATTCCCATTTTTCCCCTAAATTTCCCCATTTTCCCCCGGCAGCCCCGCACCCTCCCCTGCAGCGGCTGCTGGCGCTGCAGTCCCTGAGCCCGGCGCTGGAGGCTGCCGGCGGGTGTCGTTCTGCCCCGCGGCCACTGGGCGGCGCTGCTGAGGGCGCTGCGCCTGCAGGAGGCGCTGCGGGAGCTGCGAATGCCCAATGCCCGCCTGGCCCCGGGCACCGTGCGGGAGCTGGCAGCCACCCTGGGCACCCTGCCCGGCCTGGAACGGCTGGCACTGCCCGGGGCGACCATCGGCCCACAGGGCATCCACTGCCTCTGCCAGGCTGGGGCCGCTCTGCAGGTGAGTGCTTGAAAATTCCACGAAAATCACCCCAAAAATCCCCCAAAAATGGCTAGAAAAACCCTAAAAGCCCTGGGCACCCTGCCCGGCCTGGCATGGCTGGCACTGCCCGGGGCGACCATCGGCCCACAGGGCATCCACTGCCTCTGCCAGGCTGGGGGCCGCTCTGCAGGTGAGTGCTTGAAAATTCCACGAAAATCACCCCAAAAATCCCCCAAAAATGGCTAGAAAAACCCTAAAAGCCCTGGGCACCCCTGCCCGGCCTGGCATGGCTGGCACTGCCCGGGGTGGCTTCAGGCACAGGGCATCCACAGCCTCTGCCAGGCTGGGGCCGCTCTGCAGGTGAGTGCTTGAAAATTCCACAAAAATCGCCCCAAAAATGGCAAAAATAACCCAAAAATGGCAAAAATCCCCCCAAAAATCCCTAGAAAATCCCTAAAAGGCCCGGGCACCCTGCCTGGTCTGGCACAGCTGGCACTGCCCGGGGGTGGCATCGGGCACAGGGCATCCACAGCCTCTGCCAGGCTGGGGCCGCTCTGCAGGTGAGTGCCTGAAAATTCCACGAAAATCGCCCCAAAAATGGCAAAAATAGCCCCAAAAATCCCTAGAAAATCCCTAAAAGCCCTGGGCACCCTGCCCGGCCTGGCACGGCTGGCACTGCCCAGGGTGGCATCGGGCACAGGGGATGCACAGCCTCTGCCAGGCTGGGGCCGCTCTGCAGGTGAGTGCTTGAAAATTCCACGAAAATCGCCCCAAAAATGGCAAAAATAGCCCCAAAAATCCCTAGAAAATCCCTAAAAGCCCTGGGCACCCTGCTTTAACACTGGTCACTCAGTGGTCACTCAGTGGTCACTCAGTGGTCACTCAGTGGTCACTCAGGGTCACTCAGTGGTCACTCAGGGTCACTCAGGGTCACTCAGTGGTCACTCAGGGGTCACTCATTGGTCACTCAGTGGTCACTCATTGGTCACTCATTGGTCACTCAGTGGTCACTCATTGGTCACTCAGTGGTCACTCAGTGGTCACTCAGTGGTCACTCATTGGTCACTCATTGGTCACTCAGTGGTCACTCAGTGGTCACTCATTGGTCACTCAGGGTCACTCAGGGGTCACTCATTGGTCACTCAGGGTCACTCAGTGGTCACTCAGTGGTGACTCAGTGGTCACTCATTGGTCACTCATTGGTCACTCAGGGGTCACTCAGTGCTCACTCAGGGTCACTCAGTGGTCACTCAGGGTCACTCAGTGCTCACTCAGTGCTCACTCATTGGTCACTCATTGGTCACTCAGGGTCACTCAGTGGTCACTCAGGGTCACTCACGGTCACTCATTGGTCACTCAGGGTCACTCAGTGGTCACTCAGTGGTCACTCAGGGTCACTCAGGGTCACTCAGGGTCACTCAGTGGTCACTCATTGCTCACTCATTGGTCACTCATTGGTCACTCAGGGGTCACTCAGGGTCACTCAGTGGTCACTCATTGGTCACTCAGGGGTCACTCATTGGTCACTCAGGGTCACTCAGTGGTCACTCAGTGGTCACTCAGGGGTCACTCAGTGGTCACTCAGGGTCACTCAGTGGTCACTCAGTGGTCACTCAGTGGTCACTCATTGGTCACTCATTGGTCACTCAGGGGTCACTCATTGGTCACTCAGGGTCACTCAGTGCTCACTCAGTGCTCACTCATTGGTCACTCATTGGTCACTCAGGGTCACTCAGTGGTCACTCATTGGTCACTCAGTGGTCACTCAGTGGTCACTCATTGGTCACTCAGGGTCACTCACGGTCACTCATTGGTCACTCAGGGTCACTCAGGGTCACTCAGTGGTCACTCATTGCTCACTCATTGGTCACTCATTGGTCACTCAGGGGTCACTCAGGGTCACTCAGTGGTCACTCATTGGTCACTCATTGGTCACTCAGGGGTCACTCATTGGTCACTCAGGGTCACTCATTGGTCACTCATGGTCACTCATGGTCAGTGGTCACTCAGGGGTCACTCATTGGTCGCTCAGGGTCACTCAGGGTCACTCAGTGGTCACTCATTGGTCACTCATGGTCACTCAGGGTCACTCACGGTCACTCATTGGTCACTCAGGGTCACTCATTGGTCAGTGGTCACTCATTGGTCACTCTGGTCAGTCCCTGCAGGTGCTGGACCTGTCGCTGACCGCCCTGGGCAGCGCCGGTGGCCGCGCTGTGCTCACTCAGGAGTCACTCATTGGTCACTCATTGGTCACTAAGGGGTCACTCAGGGGTCACTCAGGGGTCAGTGGTCACTCATGGTCACTCATGGTCACTCAGTGGTCACTCAGTGGTCACTCAGTGGTCACTCACGGTCACTCATTGGTCACTCAGTGCTCAGGGTCACTCATTGGTCACTCATGGTCACTCATTGGTCAGTGGTCACTCAGTGGTCACTCATTGGTCACTCATGGTCACTCATTGGTCAGTGGTCACTCAGTGATCACTCATTGGTCAGTGGTCACTCAGGGGTCACTCAGGGGTCACTCATTGGTCACTCATTGGTCACTCAGTGCTCAGTGGTCACTCACAGTCACTCATTGGTCAGGGGTCACTCATTGGTCACTCATGGTCACTCATTGGTCAGTGGTCACTCAGGGTCACTCTGGTCAGTCCCTGCAGGTGCTGGACCTGTCGCTGACCGCCCTGGGCAGCGCCGGTGGCCGCGCTGTGCTCACTCATTGGTCACTCAGGGGTCAGTGGTCACTCATGGTCACTCATGCTCACTCATTGGTCACTCATTGGTCACTCATTGGTCACTCAGGGTCACTCATGGTCACTCATTGGTCACTCATGGTCACTCATTGGTCACTCAGGGTCACTCATGGTCACTCATTGGTAACTCATGGTCACTCAGGGGTCACTCAGGGTCACTCATTGGTCACTCATTGGTCACTCAGGGGTCACTCATTGGTCACTCAGGGTCACTCAGTGGTCACTCAGTGGTCACTCATTGGTCACTCAGGGTCACTCATTGGTCACTCATGGTCACTCATGGTCAGTGGTCACTCAGTGGTCACTCAGGGGTCACTCATTGGTCGCTCAGGGTCACTCAGGGTCACTCAGTGGTCACTCATTGGTCACTCAGGGTCACTCATTGGTCACTCAGTGGTCACTCAGGGTCACTCAGTGGTCACTCAGTGGTCACTCATGGTCACTCATTGGTCAGTGGTCACTCAGGGTCACTCACTGGTCACTCAGGGTCACTCACGGTCACTCATTGGTCACTCAGTGGTCACTCAGTGGTCACTCAGGGTCACTCACGGTCACTCAGGGTCACTCAGGGTCACTCAGTGGTCACTCATTGGTCACTCAGTGGTCACTCAGGGTCACTCAGGGGTCACTCAGTGGTCACTCAGTGGCCAGTGGTCACTCATTGGTCACTCACGGTCACTCATTGGTCACTCAGTGGTCACTCAGTGGTCACTCATTGGTCACTCAGGGGTCACTCATTGGTCGCTCAGGGTCACTCATTGGTCAGTGGTCACTCATTGGTCACTCTGGTCAGTCCCTGCAGGTGCTGGACCTGTCGCTGACCGCCCTGGGCAGCGCCGGTGGCCGCGCGGTGGCCGCGCTCCTGTCCCGCTGTCCGGCGCTGGTCACTCTCCGCCTGCGGGGCTGCGGCATCGCCGAGCCCTTCCCCATCCCCGGTGAGTTCTGGGCTGAAAAATTGAAATTTTGGGGAAAAAAATTGGGAATTTTGGGGAAAAAATGGAATTTTTGGGGTCAAAAATGGGAATTTTATTGGGATTTTTATTGCGGTTGGTCACTCTGTGGTCACTCTGAATGTCAGGTCTGAATCCACATTCCAGGTGAGGAATTTGGGGTGAAAAATTGAAATTTTGGGAAAAAATTGGGAATTTTGGGGGTAAAAAATTGGAATTTTTGGGGTCAAAAATGGGATTTTTATTGGGATTTTATTGGGGTTGGTCACTCTGAATGTCAGGGTTCACTCAGCTCATCCCCATTCCAGGTGAGGAATTTGGGGTGAAAAATGGAAATTTTGGGAAAAAATTGGGAAAAAATTGGGAATTTTTGGGGTCAAAAATGGGATTTTTATTGGGATTTTATTGGGGTTGGTCACTCTGTGGTCACTCTGAATGTCAGGTCTGAATCCCCATTCCAGGTGAGGAATTTGGGGTGAAAAATGGAAATTTTGGGAAAAAATTGGGAAAAAATTGGGAATTTCTGGGGTCAAAAATGGGATTTTTATTGGGATTTTATTGGGATTGGTCACTCTGAATGTCAGGGTTCCCTCGGCTCATCCCCATCCCAGGTGAGGAATTTGGGGTGAAAAATGGAAATTTTAGGAAAACAGTTTAGAATTTGGAGAAAAATGTTGAGAAAAAAAAGAGAATTTTGGGGGAAATGATGGGATTTTTGTTGAAAAATGCTGGAAATTTTGGGAAAAGAACTTTGGGAATAATTCTGGGGATTTTGGGACTAATTGTGGAGTTATCTCCTGGCGACAGAGGTGTCCCCGCTGTGGGAATTTTGGGTTGGAAAATTGGAATTTTGTGGGCATAAATGGGAATTTTGAGGGGGAAATTCAGAGAATTTTGGGGAAGTTTGATGGAAAATTTGGGGATTTTGGGAATGATTTTGTGAGCGGTTCTGGAACGTTCCCCTGGTGGCAGAGCCGTCCCCGCTGCGGTCGCTGTCCCCGTCCCACAACCCCCGGGGGGAAAATTTTGGGAATTTTTGGGGGAAAAATTGGGAACTTTATGGGAATAAATGGGAATTTGGAGGGAAAAAACCCCAGAATTTTGGGGAAAATGTTGGAAATTTTGGGAGAACAATTTAGAATTTGGAGGAAAACTTGGAGAAAAAAATCAGAATTTTGGGGGAAAATTGTAGGAATTTTTTTTTGGAAAAATCTTGGGAATTTTGGGAAAATTTCATGGAAAATTTGGGGATTTTGGGAATGACTTTGTGAGCGGTTCTGGAACGTTCCCCTGGTGGCAGAGCCGTCCCCGCTGCGGTCGCTGTCCCCGTCCCACAACCCCCGGGGGGAAAATTTTGGGAATTTTTGGGGGAAAATTGGGAACTTTATGGGAATAAATGGGAATTTGGAGGGAAAATTTTGGAATTCTGGGAAAATGGGAATTTGGAGGGAAAAAACCCCAGAATTTTTGGGAAAACAGTTTAGAATTTGGAGGAAAACTTGGAGAAAAAAATCAGAATTTTGGAGGAAAATTGTAGGAATTTTTTTTGGAAAAATCTTGGGAATTTTGGGAAAATTTCATGGAAAATTTGGGGATTTTGGGAATGACTTTGTGAGCGGTTCTGGAACGTTCCCCTGGTGGCAGAGCCGTCCCGCTGCGGTCGCTGTCCCCGTCCCACAACCCCCGGGGGGAAAATTTTGGGAATTTTGGGGGGGAAAATTGGGAACTTCATGGGAATAAATGGGAATTTGGGGGGAAAATCCTGGGAATTCTGGGAAAATGAGAATTTTGGGGGAAAAAAACCAAAGAATTTTGGGGGAAAATGTTGGAAATTTTGGGAGAACAGTTTAGAATTCGGAGGAAAAAATCAGAATTTTGGGGGAAAATTGTAGGAATTTCGCTTGTCCCTGTCCCACAACCCCCGGGGGGAAAATTTTGGGAATTTTGGGGGGAAAATTGGGAACTTTATGGGAATAAATGGGAATTTGGAGGGAAAATTTTGGGAATTCTGGGAAAATGGGAATTTGGAGGGAAAAAACCCCAGAATTTTGGGGAAAATGTTGGAAATTTTGGGAGAACAATTTAGAATTTGGAGGAAAACTTGGAGAAAAAAATCAGAATTTTGGAGGAAAATTGTAGGAATTTTTTTTTGGAAAAATCTTGGAATTTTGGGAAAATTTCATGGAAAATTTGGGGATTTTGGGAATGACTTTGTGAGCGGTTCTGGAACGTTCCCCTGGTGGCAGAGCCGTCCCCGCTGCGGTCGCTGTCCTCGTCCACAACCCCCGGGGGGAAAATTTTGGGAATTTTGGGGGGAAAATTGGGAACTTTATGGGAATAAATGGGAATTTGGAGGGAAAAAACCCCAGAATTTTGGGGGAAAATGTTGGAAATTTTGGGAGAACAATTTAGAATTTGGAGGAAAACTTGGAGGAAAAAATCAGAATTTTGGAGGGAAATGGTAGGAATTTTTTTTGGAAAAATCTTGGGAATTTTGGGAAAATTTCATGGAAATTTGGGGATTTTGGGAATGACTTTGTGACGGATTCTGGAACGTTCCCCTGGTGGCAGAGCCGTCCCCGCTGCGGTCGCTGTCCCTGTCCCACAACCCCCTGGGCCGGGCGGGGCTGCGGCGCCTCCTGAGGGCGATCCGGCGCGGAGCCTCCGGAGCCTCGAGCTGGCAAACGTCACCAACGGTGGCACCGGGGACAGCCACGGGGACATCGGGGACAGCCACGGGGACATCGGCCGGGACGTGGCTGAGTACCTGCAGCAGGTCTGGGGACACTCGGGGACATTGGGGACATTGGGGGACGTTGGGGTTTGGGGACATGGAGGACATTTTCAGGGACATGGCTGAGTGCCTGCAGCAGGTCTGGGGACACTCGGGGACATTTGGGACACTGGGGACATTGGGGGTGTTGGGGACATTGGAGATGTTGGGGACATTGGGGGTGTTGGGGGACATTGGGGGATATTGGGGACATTGGAGATGTTGGGACACTCAGGGGGACTGGGGGACATGGGGGACGTTGGGGACATTGGGGACATTTGGGACATTGGGGGAAATTGGAGATGCTGGGGGTTTGGGGACATTGGGGATGTTGGGGACATTGAGATGTTGGGGACATTGGGGATGTTGGGACATTGGGGACGTTGGGGTTTGGGGACATTTGGGACATTGGGGGAAATTGGAGATGCTGGGGGGTTTGGGGACATTGGGGATGTTGGGGACATTGGGGGATGTTGGGGACATTGGGGACACGGAGGACATTTTCAGGGACGTGGCTGAGCGCCTGCAGCAGGTCTGGGGACACTCGGGGATGTTGGGGACACTCAGGGGGACATGGGGGACATGAGAGACACTGAGGGTGTTGGGGACACTCAGGGGATTGGGGACATTTGGGACGTTGGGGTTTGGGGACAGCGGGGACATCGGCAGGAACGTGGCTGAGCGCTTGCAGCAGGTCTGGGGACGCTTGGGGACATTGGGGACATTGGGGGGATTGGGGACACTCAGATTGACGACATTGGGCGGACTGGGGACACTCAGCGTATTGGAGACATGGGGAATTTTGGGGACATCGGGGACATTTGGGGGCGTTGGGGACATTGGGGACAGTGGCCATGTTGGGAGCATTGGGCGTAGTGGGGGGATTGCAGACATTGGGGGGATTGGGGATGTTGGGGACACTCAGGGGAATTGGGGACACTCGGGGGGCGTTCGGGGGATGGGGGACATTGAGGGGACATTGAGTATGTTGGGGACATTGGGGGTGTTGGGGACATCTGGGGACATTGGGGGTGTTGGGGACATTGGGGGTGTTGGGGACATTGGGGGTGTTGGGGACATCTGGGGACATTGGGGGGATTGGGGACATTGGGGGTGTTGGGGACATTGGGGGCTTAGGGACATTGGGGGTGTTGGGGACATTGGAGGGGATTGAGAACCTTGGAGACATTGGGGACGTTGGGGTTGGGGACATCGGGGACATGGGCAGGGACGTGGCTGAGTGCCTGCAGCAGGTCTGGGGACGTTGGGGACATTGGGGACATTGGGGACATGGGGGATGTTGGGGTTTGGGGAGGATTGGGGACATCTGGGGTGTTGGGGACATTGGGGACATTGAGGGGATTGGGGGTGTTGGGGACATCTGGGGTGTTGGGGACATTGGTGACATTGAGGGGATAAGGGATGTTGCGGGGCATTGGTGACATTGGGGACATTGGGGGAGTGGCGACATTGGGAACACTCAGGGGGATTGGGGACATTGGGGACATTGGGGACATTTGGGGACATTTGGGGCATTGGGGACAGCGGGGACACTCAGGGAGCATGGAGGACATGAGGGACATGGGGATGTTGGGGACATTGGGGGAATTGGGGACATTGAGGGGATTGGGGACATGGAGGACATTTTCAGGGACGTGGCTGAGTGCCTGCAGCAGGTCTGGGGACACTCGGGGACATTGGGGACATTGGGGGGATTGGGGACACTGGGGACACTCCGGGGGACTGGGGAACATTGGGGATGTTGGGGACATTGAGGGGATTGGGGACATTGGGGACACTGGGGGGTTGGGGACATTGAGACGATTGGGGACACTTGAAGACAATGGGGCATTGGGGACACTGAGGGGGATTGGGGACGTTGGGGACATCAGCAGGGACGTGGCTGAATACTTGCAGCAGGTCTGGGGATACTGGGGGACATTTGGCATGTTGGGGACATTGGAGATATTGGGGACACTGGGGGATTGGGGACATTGGGGATGTTGGAGACATTGGGGACACTCAGGGGGACTGGGGACGTGGGGGACATTGGGGACATTGGGGGAATTGGAGATGCCGGGGGGTTTGGGGACATTGGGGGTTTGGGGACATTGGGGGTGTTGGGGACATTGGGGGATGTTGGAGTTTGGGGACATCAGGGACTTGGGCAGGGGTGTGGCTGAGTGCCTGCAGCAGGTCTGGGGACACTGGGGGACATTGGGGGGATTGGGGACGTTGGGAGGATTGGGGACAGTGGGGACATTGGGGGTGTTGGGGACATTGGAGATGTTGGGGACACTCAGGGGGACTGGGGACATGGGGGATGTTGGGGACATTGGGGACATTTGGGACATTGGGGGAGTTGGAGATGCTGGGGGGTGTTGGGGACATTGGGGGTGTTGGGGACATTGGAGGGGATTGAGAACCTTGGAGACATTGGGGACGTTGGGGTTTGGGGACAGCGGGGACATGGGCAGGGACGTGGCTGAGCGCTTGCAGCAGGTCTGGGGACACTTGGGGACATTGGGGACACTGGGGACACTCGGGGACATTGGGGGTGTTGGGGACATTTAGGGACATTGGGGACATTGGGGTGGATTTCAGATGTTGGGGACATTTTGACGTTGGGGACACTGGGTGGACACTCAGGGGACACGGGAGGGATTGGGGACATCGGGGACTTTGTGGGACATTGGGGGGGGACGTTGGCACCATGGGAGACGTTGGGGACATTGGGGACATTGGGGACATTGGCACCATGGGAGACGTTGGGGACATTGGGGACATTGGCACCATGGGAGATGTTGGGGACATTTGGGACCTTGGGGACATTGGCACCATGGGAGACGTTGGGGACATTGGGGACATTGGGGACATTGGCACCATGGGAGACGTTGGTGACTTTGGTGACATTGGGGACATTGGCACCATGGGAGACGTTGGGGACATTGGGGACATTGGCACCATGGGAGACGTTGGGGACATTGGGGACATTGGGGACATTGGCACCATGGGAGACGTTGGTGACTTTGGTGACATTGGGGACATTGGCACCATGGGAGATGTTGGGGGCACTGGGGACACTCAGGGGACATTGGAGGGATTGGGGACATTGGTGACTTTGGTGACATTTGGGACCTTGGTGACACTGGGGACACTGAGGGGCCGTTTGGGCTGTTGGGGACATTGGTGACATTGATGATGCCATCGGTGTCACGGCGCTGTCCCTGCAGGCCGGCTGTGCCCTGTGCCACCTCTCGCTGGCCGGGAACCACCTGAGGGACGGGGACATCGACGAGCTGGCACGGTGAGGGCACAATGGGGACATCTGGGGACAGTTGGGGACATCGCGGACACCCTGGGGACATTGGGGACACCCTGGGACACCTTGGGGACACCATGGGGACACCGGGGTCATCTTGCGAACTCCTTGGGGACACTGGGGACACCTTGGGGACATTGGGGACATCTTGGTGCCATTTGGTGCCACTTTGTCCCTTTTTGATGCCAATTTTGGCCTTTTCGGTGCCCCTTGGTGCCATTTTGGCACCAATTTTGGGGACATTTGGGTGCCAGTCTGAGTCTTTTTTGGTCGTTCTGGGGACATTTTGGGACATTTTGGTGCCAATTTTGGGACCAATTTTGGGGACGTTTTAGGACCTCTTGGTGCCATTTTGGGTCACTTTGGTGCCGTTTTGGTGCTGATTTGTGTCATTTTGGTGCCACTTTGGTCCCAATTTTCCCCATTCAGTGCCAATTTTGGCCATTTTGGTGTCATTCTGGTGCCAATTGGTGCCATTTTAGTGCCAATTTTGGTCCCATTTTGGGACATTTCAGTGCCAATTTTGGTCCCATTTTGGCGCCAGTTTTGGTCCCATTTTGGCGCCATTTGTGACCATTTTGGTCCCATTTTGCTGCCAAATTGGATGCCAATTTTGGGTCAGTTTGGTGCCAATTTTGGCCATTTTGGTGCCATTCTGGTGCCAATTTTGGTGCCAATTTTGGCCATTTTGGTGCCATTCTGGTGCCAATTTTGGTGCCAATTTTGGCCATTTTGGTGCCATTCTGGTGCCAATTTTGGTGCCATTTTTGACCATTTGGGTTCCATTGTAGTGCCATTTTTGGTCCCATTTTTGACCATTTTAGTCCCATTTTAGTGCCCATTTTGGTGCCCATTTTTGGTCCCATTTTGGTGCCAGTTTTGGTCCCATTTTAGCGCCATTTTTGGTACCATTTTTGTACCATTTCAGTTCCAATTTGGTCCCATTTTGGTGCCAATTTTAGTGCCAATTTTGGTCCCATTTTGGTCCCATTTTGGTGCTATTTTAGTACCATTTTAGTGCTCATTTTGGTGCCAATTTTGGTGCCATTTTGGTGCCATTTCAGTCCAATTTTGGCGCCATTTTGGTCCCGTTTTGGTGCCATTTTGGTCCCGTTTTGGTGCCATTTTAGTACCATTTTAGAGCTCATTTCGGTGCCAATTTTGTTGCCATTTTGGTGCCATTTCGGTCCCATTTTGGTCCCATTTCGGTGCCATTTTGGTCCCGTTTTGGTGCTATTTTAGTACCATTTGGGTGCCATTTCGGTGCCATTTCGGTCCCATTTTGGTCCCATTTTGGTCCCGTTTTGGTGCTATTTTAGCACCATTTTAGTGCTCATTTCGGTCCCATTTTGGTGCCATTTTGGTCCCGTTTTGGTGCTATTTTAGTACCATTTTGGTGCCATTTTGGTGCCATTTCGGTCCCATTTTGGTGCCATTTTGGTCCCGTTTTGGTGCTATTTTAGTACCATTTTAGTGGTCATTTTGGTGCCATTTCGGTGCCATTTTGGTCCCATTTTGGTGCCATTTTGGTCCCGTTTTGGTGCTATTTTAGTACCATTTTGGTGCCATTTTGGTGCCATTTCGGTGCCATTTTGGTCCCATTTTGGTGCAATTTTGGTCCCGTTTTGGTGCTATTTTAGCACCATTTTAGTGCTCATTTCGGTCCCATTTTGGTGCCATTTCGGTCCCATTTTGGTGCCATTTTGGTCCCGTTTTGGTGCTATTTTAGCACCATTTTAGTGCTCATTTCGGTGCCATTTCGGTCCCATTTTGGTGCTATTTTGGTCCCGTTTTGGTGCTATTTTAGCACCATTTTAGTGCTCATTTCGGTGCCATTTTGGCGCCGTTTTGGCGCCGTTTTGGTGCCAGTTGTGCCCATTTTTCCCCCATTTTGTGCCGGGTCCGCGCTGGGTGGCGGGTCAGGTCGCTGCCCCTGTGCCGCTCGCTGCTGTCCCTGGACCTGTCGGCCAACCCCGGCCTGGGCCCCGGAACCTTCCGGAACCTCCTGGCGGGGCTGGAGCGCCGCGGGCGGGGCCTGGAGCTGCTCAGCCTGGCAGGTACCAGGGGGGGAAGAAATCGGGGCAAAAAATGGGGATTTTGGGAAAAACTGGGAATTTTGGGTGAAAAATGTGCAGTTTGGGGGGAAAAAATTTGGGAATTTCGGGTGAAAAACGGGGAATTGTGGAGGGGAAAAACGGGAATTTTGGGTGAAAGAAATTGGGAATTTTGGGTGAAAGAAATTGGGTTTTGGGGCAAGCATTGGGAATTCTGGGGGGAAATTGGGGATTTGGGGGAAAATGGGGATTTTGGGTGAAAAAATTGGGGATTTTGGGTGAAAAAATTGGGGATTTGGGGAAAAATGGGAAAAACTTGGGGAAAAACTGGGAGTTTTGGGTGAAAAAATTGGGAATTTGGGGGAAATGGGAAAAATTTGGGGAAAATATTGGGAATCCTGGGAAAAATTGGGAATTTTGGGTGAAAGAAATTGGGTTTTGGGGCAAGCATTGGGAATTCTGGGGAAAAATTGGATATTTGGGGGAAAAATGGGGATTTTGGGTGAAAAAATTGGGGATTTGGGGAAAAATGGGAAAAACTTGGGGAAAAAATTGGGAATTTTGGGAAAACCTGGGAGTTTTGGGTGAAAAAATTGGGAATTTGGGGAAATGGGAAAAATTTGGGGAAAATATTGGGAATTTTGGGAAAAACTGGGAATTTTGGGGGGGGAAATGGAGATTTTTGGAGAAAATTGGGGATTTTGGGTGAAAAAATTGGGATTTTTTTTTTTAAATGGGAATCGGGGGGGTGAATTGGGAATCTGGGGGGGGAAATGGGGGATTTGGGGGTAAAATTGGAAATTTTGGGTGAGAAAATGGGGGTTTTGGGGAAAATTGGGAATTTTTGAGGGAATTTGAGGGAAAAATTGGGAATTTTGGGAAAAAAAACCCAGGAATTTTAGGGGGAAAAGAGGAATTTTGGGGGGAACTTTGGGGAAAATGTGTATTTTAAGGAAAACCAGGAAAATTTGGAGGAATTCCAGGGATTTGGGGAAAAATTGGGGATTTGAGGAGGAAAAGTTTGGAATTTGAGGGAAAAATTGGGAATGGGGGAAAAAAAATCAGGAATTTGGGGGGAAAAATGGGAATTTTGGGGAAATAACATCAGAATTCAGGGGAAGTTGGGATTTGGGGGGAAAATTGGGAATTTAGGGAGAAAATCAGGAAACTTTTGGGAAAAAAGGGGAACTTTGGAGGGGAATATTGGGGAGAAATTGGGAATTTTGGGGGAGAAATTGGGACTTGAGGTAAAAAAAGGAATTTTGGGGGGAAATTGGGAATTTAGGGGAGAAAACCAGATATTTTGGGGGGAAAAAGGGGAATTTTGGAGGGAAAATTAGGAAAAAATTGGGGACTTGGTGGGGGAAAGTTGGAAATTTGGGGGGAAAAATGGCAATTTTGGGGAAATAACATCAGAATTCGGGGGAAATTGGGATTTTGGGAAGAAAATTGGGGATTTTGGGAGAAAAATCAGGAATTTTAGTGGCAAAATTTGGATTTTGGGAGAAAAGTTGGGAATTTAGGCAGAAAAACCAGATTTTTTTTAAAAAGGGGAATTTGGGAGGGAAAATTAGAAAAACAAATTGGGGATTTTGGGGGGAATGTTGGGAATTTTGGGGAAGTTCCTGGGAATTTGTGGCAAAAATTCATAAATGCGGAGGCAATAAAATGAAGAATTTGGGGTAAAAGTTTTGAAGTTTTGGGAAAAAAATGCCAAAAATTGGGGGGAAATTGCAAAAAATTTTGGGGGGGGGAAAACGGTGACGTCATCAGGATCCCCTCCCCCCCTCCCCTGAGGATTCTGGGAATTCCCAAAATTCCCAAAATCCCCAAAATCCCCGGAATTCCATCAGGGTGTGGCCTCGGGGAGCTGGAGCCGGACGGGGCCGGGGGCAAAATCCGGGAGCTGCGGCTGTCGGGGAGGAGGCGCTGCCGGGAACTGGGATAAACTGGTTTGGACTGGTTTGGACCGGTTTGGACCGGTCTGGACTGGGAATTCTTCCCCACTTGGTCCAGTAACAGCAAGAAAATAAAGGAATTTTTCATGGGTTTGTTCTCCTCCCATTTATTATCCCAAATTTCTGCTGGCTTCAGTGTGGATTGGTCTGAACTGGTCTGGACTGGTTTGGATTGGTTTGGATTGGTCTGGACTGGTTTGGACTGGTTTGGATTGGTTTGGATTGGTCTGGATTGGTTTGGACTGGTCTGGAGTGGTTTGGAGTGGTTTGAACTGGTCTGGACTGGTTTGGACTGGTGTGGATTGGTTTGGATTGGTTTGGACAGGTCTGGACAGGTTTGGACTGGCTTGAACTGGTCTGGAGTGGTTTGGACCGGTTTGGACCGGTCTGGACCGGTCTGGACTGGGAATTCGTCCCCATTTGTTCCAGTAACAGCAAGAAAATAAAGGAATTTTTCATGGGTTTTTGGGATTTTTTTCTCCTTCCGTTTATTATCCCAAATTTCTGCTGGCTCCAGTGTGGACTGGTCTGAACGGGTTTGGACTGGTCTGGACTGGTTTGGACTGGTCTGGAGTGGTTTGGACTGGTTTGAACTGGTGTGGACTGGTGTGAACTGGTTTGGATTGGTTTGGACCGGTTTGGACTGGTTTGGACTGGTCTGGACTGGGAATTCTTCCTCATTTGGTCCAGTAACAGCAAGAAAATAAAGGAATTTTTCATGGGTTTTTGGGATTTTTTTCTCCTTCCGTTTATTATCCCAAATTTCTGCTGGCTCCAGTGTGGACTGGTCTGAACTGGTCTGGGCTGGTTTGGACTGGTTTGGACTGGTCTGGAGTGGTTTGGACTGCTCTGGATTGGTGTGAACTGGTTTGGACTGGTTTGGATTGGTTTGGACCGGTTTGGACTGGTTTGGACTGCTCTGGATTGGTGTGAACTGGTCTGGACTGGTTTGGACTGGTTTGAACTGGTCTGGACTGGCTTGAACTGGTCTGGACTGGTTTGAACTGGCTTGGACTGATTTGAACTGGTTTGATCTGGTTTGGACTGGCTTGAACTGGTCTGGACTGGTTTGGACTGGTTTGAACTGTTCTGGACTGGCTTGAACTGGTTTGGACTGGTTTGAACTGGTCTGGACTGGCTTGAACTGGTTTGGGCTGGTTTGAACTGGTCTGGACTGGCTTGAACTGGTCTGGACTGGTTTGAACGGGTTTGGACTGGGAGATTGGCAGTTGGGTGCAATGAGTTATTGCCGTAGGGCTCCCAGTGTTACGCGTTGGATTGTGCCTGGGCCAGTCGGACCCTCGCTGCTGGGCCAAAGGCAGCAGCTGAGGTGTGTCACCCAACCCAGAGACACCTTGGTGTGTCACCCAACCCAGAGACACCTTGGTGTGTCACCCCAGAAACACCTTGGTGTGTCACCCACCCCAGAGACACCTTGGTGTGTCACCCCAGAGACCCCTTGGTGTGTCACCCACCCCAGAGACACCTTGGTGTGTCACCCAACCCAGAGACACCTTGGTGTGTCACCCACCCCAGAGACACTTTGGTGTGTCACCCCAGAGACACCTTGGTGTGTCACCCCAGAGACCCCTTGGTGTGTCACCCAACCCAGAGACACCTTGGTGTGTCACCCCAGAGACCCCTTGGTGTGTCACCCCAGAGACACCTTGGTGTGTCACCCCAGAGACCCCTTGGTGTGTCACCCAACCCAGAGACACCTTGGTGTGTCACCCCAGAGACACCTTGGTGTGTCACCCCAGAGACACCTTGGTGTGTCACCCAACCCAGAGACACCTTGGTGTGTCACCCAACCCAGAGACACCTTGGTATGTCACCCACCCCAGAGACACTTTGGTGTGTCACCCCAGAGACACCTTGGTGTGTCACCCAACCCAGAGACACCTTGGTGTGTCACCCCAGAGACCCCTTGGTGTGTCACCCCAGAGACACCTTGGTGTGTCACCCCAGAGACCCCTTGGTGTGTCACCCAACCCAGAGACACCTTGGTGTGTCACCCAACCCAGAAACACCTTGGTGTGTCACCCCAGAGACACCTTGGTGTGTCACCCCAGAGACCCCTTGGTGTGTCACCCAACCCAGAGACACCTTGGTGTGTCACCCACCCCAGAAACACCTTGGTGTGTCACCCCAGAGACACCTTGGTGTGTCACCCAACCCAGAGACACCTTGGTGTGTCACCCCAGAGACCCCTTGGTGTGTCACCCCAGAGACACCTTGGTGTGTCACCCCAGAGACCCCTTGGTGTGTCACCCCAGAGACACCTTGGTGTGTCACCCCAGAGACCCCTTGGTGTGTCACCCCAGAAACACCTTGGTGTGTCACCCCAGAGACACCTTGGTGTGTCACCCCAGAGACACCTTGGTGTGTCACCCAACCCAGAAACACCTTGGTGTGTCACCCCAGAGACACCTTGGTGTGTCACCCCAGAGACCCCTTGGTGTGTCACCCAACCCAGAGACACCTTGGTGTGTCACCCAACCCAGAGACCCCTTGGTGTGTCACCCCAGAGACCCCTTGGTGTGTCACCCAACCCAGAGACCCCTTGGTGTGTCACCCCAGAGACCCCTTGGTGTGTCACCCCAGAAACACCTTGGTGTGTCACCCCAGAGACACCTTGGTGTGTCACCCCAGAGACCCCTTGGTGTGTCACCCCAGAGACCCCTTGGTGTGTCACCCAACCCAGAGACACCTTGGTGTGTCACCCAACCCAGAGACCCCTTGGTGTGTCACCCCAGAGACCCCTTGGTGTGTCACCCCAGAAACACCTTGGTGTGTCACCCCAGAGACACCTTGGTGTGTCACCCCAGAGACCCCTTGGTGTGTCACCCCAGAGACCCCTTGGTGTGTCACCCCAGAGACACCTTGGTGTGTCACCCCAGAGACCCCTTGGTGTGTCACCCAACCCAGAGACACCTTGGTGTGTCACCCCAGAGACCCCTTGGTGTGTCACCCCAGAGACCCCTTGGTGTGTCACCCAACCCAGAGACACCTTGGTGTGTCACCCAACCCAGAGACACCTTGGTGTGTCACCCCAGAGACACCTTGGTGTGTCACCCAACCCAGAGACACCTTGGTGTGTCACCCCAGAGACACCTTGGCTTGCTGGGGGTTGCAGCCGGGCACTGAACAAGTCCAGGCTTGTTGGAGCCCCGATCACCTCAGGAGGAACGGCTTCAGGCGACGGTGAAGGGAAAAGGAGATGGATTCTGCCGGAGGGTTTATATCCAGAGGGTTATCCCGTGGTTACCGAGGTCTGAACGCGGGCAACCGCTCCAGCAGAACCGCGGCCGCGTGGTCTGATCACCTTTTAAGCTCAGGGACACGGGGAGGGGAGGGACAGGTGAGCACCAACCAGGTGAGAGGGGCAGGGTCTTGTTGAGGTGACCTGGAAAGGCCCGGGGTGGCCTTGGGCAGCCCGCGCTTCAAAGGACGAGAAGAGGCTCCAGATCTTTTCTCGGTCTCGGTGTTTATTAATTGTTTATCTAAAAGATTTTCTCTCGGCCCGACAGAGATCTGCTCAGCAGCCAGCCATGGGCACACTGCGAGCCCCCGGGGCCGTCACCTATCTTTATACTCCAAGTTTGTATGTCCTGTATACAATACATCACAACACCATGTGCACTTGTGGGATCTCAGCACCTCAGGACTGATGTGCAGAGGCACCGAGACCACCCCTGGGGGGCTCGGGAGTCCTGGAATGTTGTCGGAAGTGTCTGGTGGCTGCACTTTGATGCTGCACGGGAGACGACACCTGTGTGAGGATGGGAGGATTTCACCGGGTGAATGGTGAGGGGATGGGTTAATTAGAGTGTAAAACACAGGGTTTAGGGTTTCTGTACAGGGGGGTCTGGAGAAGTAAGATGGAGGAATTGGGGCGTGTCCTGTCCTCCTTCTTCTTCTTCTTCTTCTTCTCGGCCTCCATCTTCTGTGGTGATGGTGGCACTTTGGGATTGGTTATTACTAGAAGTGCACCGGTTAATAAGGGTAGAAGGCATTGGGGAAAATTGATAAATATTGTATACATACATACAAACATTGAGAACATGACGGTTCCTCGGCTGTTCAGGTGGCCTGGAAAGGCCCGGGGTGGCCTTGAAGAGCCGACGCTTCAAAGGACGAGAAGAGGCTCCAGATCTTTTCTCCGTCTCGGTGTTTATTAATTGTTTATCGGAAAGATTTTCTCTCGGCCCGACAGAGATCTGCACAGCAGCCAGCCATGGGCACACTGCGAGCCCCCGGGGCCGTCACCTATCTTTAAACCCCAAGTTTGTATGTCCTGTATACAATACATCACAACACCATGTGCACTTGTGGGATCTCAGCACCTCAGGGCGGAGGTGCAGAGGGACCGAGACCACCCTCGGGGGGCTCGGGAGTGCTGGAACGTTGTCAGGAGTGTCTGGTGGCTGCACTTTGATGCTGCACGGGAGACGACACCTGTGTGAGGATGGGAGGATTTCACCGGGTGAATGGTGAGGGGATGGGTTAATTAGAGTGTAAAACACAGGGTTTAGGGTTTCTGTACAGGGGGGTCTAAAGAAGTAAGATGGAGGAATTGGGGCGTGTCCTGTTCTTCTTCTTCTTCATCTTCTCGGCCTCCATCTTCTGTGGTGATGGTGGCTGTGGGATCTCAGCACCTCAGGGCGGAGGTGCAGAGGCACCGAGACCACCCCTGGGGGGCTCGGGAGTCCTGGAACGTTGCCAGGAGTGTCTGGTGGCTGCACTTTGATGCTGCACGGGAGACGACACCTGTGTGAGGATGGGAGGGTTTCACCGGGTGAATGGTGAGGGGATGGGTTAATTAGAGTGTGAAACACAGAGTTTAGGGTTTCTGTACAGGGGGGTCTAGAGAGGTAAGATGGAGGAATTGGGGCGTGTCCTGTCCTCCTTCTTCTACTTCTTGGCCTCCATCTTCTGTGGTGATGGTGGCACTTTGGGATTGGTTATTACTAGAAGTGCACCGGTTAATAAGGGTAGAAGGTATTGGGGAAAAATGATAAATATTGTACACGTAACTACCAAGGACACCAGGACCTCCTGAGCCACCAAGGTCACCATGGCCACCAAGGCCACCATGGTCACAATGGCCCCTAAGGCCACCAAGGTCACTGAGGTCACCAAGGCCACCAAGGTCACCAAGGACACCAGGACCTTATGAGCAACAAAGCCACTGAGGTCACCAAGGTCATCATGGCCACCAAGGTCACTGAGGTCATCAAGGACCCCAAGGTCACCAAGGTCAACAAAGACACCAAGGACACCAAGGTCATCAAGGCCACTGAGGTCACCATGGCCACCACGGTCACCATGGCCACCAAGGCCACCACAGTGGCCAAAGCCACCAAGGCCACCATGGCCATCAAGGACACCAAGGTCACCAAGGACATCAGGGACACCAGGATGTCCTGAGCCACGAGGCCACCGAGGTCACCGTGGCCACCAAGGTCACCATGGACACTGAGGCCACCATGGTAACAATGGCCACCAAGGTCACCAATGCCACTATGGCCACCAAGGCCACCAAGGTCACCGTGGCCACCAAGGTAACAATGGCCACCAAGGCCACCAAGGTCACTGTGGTCACGATGGCCACCAAAGCCACCAGGGCCACCATGGTCAAAATGGTCACTATGGCTACCAAGGTCACTGTGGTCACAATGGCCAGCAACGACGCCAGGACCTTCTGAGCAACAAGGTCACCAAGGCCACCATGGCCACCAAGGACACCAAGGCCACCAAGGTCACCATGGCCACCAAGGCCACCACAGCCACTGTGGCCACCATGGTCACCAAGGCCACCATGGCCACTGTAGACACCAAGGCCACCATGGTCACCATGGCCGCCAAGATCACCAAAGTCACCATGGCCACTGAGGTCACCATGGCCGCCATGGTCACCAAGGCCACCAGGACCTCCTGTGCAACAAGGCCACGATGGTGACAAAGGCCACAGAGGTCACCATGGTCACCACAGCCACCAAGGCCACCACAGCCACTGTGGCCACCAAGGTCACCATGGTCACCATGGCCACTGATGTCACCATGGCCACCATGGTCACCAAGGTCACCAAGGTCACCATGGCCACCATGATCACCAAGGCCACCATGGTCACCAAGGCCGCCAGGACCTCCTGTGCAACAAGGCCACCAAGGTGACCAAGGCCACAGAGGTCACCATGGCCACCAAGGCCACCACAGCCACTGTGGCCAGGGTAAGGGGACAATGGCAGGGCCACCGCTGCCACCAGGACAGGGGGACCTTGGACGTGTCACGGCCTCCAATTTTGGCTTTTTGGGGAATTTTCTGTCCCTTTCCAGAAATTTCCGTTTTCCTGCCGGATTTTATTAAACTGGATCTGCCTCACTCCACAAAATGTCTCTGACTTTAACCCAGACTGAGGGGTTTAGGCCTGGGTTAGGGGATTTAGACCCAAATTTAGGGATTTAGGCCCAGGTTTAGGGGATTTACATCTGAATTAAAGGATTTAGGCCCAGGTTTAGGGGATTTAGATCAGAATTAAAGGATTTAGGCCCGGTTTAGGGGATTTAGACCCAAATTTAGGGATTTAGACCCAAATTTAGGGGATTTAGACCCAAATTTAGGGATTTAGGCCCAGGTTTAGGAGATTTACATCTGAATTAAAGGATTTAGGCCCAGTTTAGGGGATTTAGACCCAAATTTAGGGATTTAGGCCCAGGTTTAGGGGATTTAGATCTGAATAAAAGGATTTAGGCCCGGTTTAGGGGATTTAGACCCAAATTAAGTAATTTAGGCCCAGTTTAGGGGATTTAGACCTGAATAAAAGGATTTAGGCCCGGTTTAGGGGATTTACACCCAAATTAAGGCATTTAGGCCCAGGTTTAGGGGATTTAGATCTGAATTAAGGCATTTAGGCTCGGTTTAGGGGATTTAGGCCCAAATAAACGGAGTTAGGCCTGTCTTAGGGGATCTCATCCTGAATTAAGGGATTTCTGCCTAAACCAAGGGATTTCTACCTGAATTACTGGCATTAGGCCTGAATTAACGGAGTTGGGCCTGACTTAGGGGATTTCAACCAGAATTAAGGGATTTCAACCCAAATTAAGGGATTTCAACCTGGATTAACAGAGTTAGGCCTGGTTTAAGGGATTTCAAGATGAATTTATGAAGTTAGGCCTGGTTTAAGGGATTTCAACCAGAATTAAGGGATTTCAACCCAAACGAAGGGATTTCAACCTGAATTAACAGGGTTAGGCCTGGCTTAGGGGATCTCAACCGGAATTAAGGGATTTCAACATGGATTAATGGGATTAGGCCTAGTTTAAGGGATTTCAATCAGAATTAAGGAATTTCAACCAGAATTAAGGGATTTCAACCAGAATTAAGGGATTTCAACCCAAATTAATGGAGTTAGGCCTGGTTTAGGGGATTTCAACCTGAATTAATGGCATTAGGCCTGAATTAACGGACCTGGGCTGGATTTAGGGGATTTCAACCAGAATTAAGGGATTTCAACCCAAATTAAGGGATTTCAACCTGGATTGACAGAGTTAGGCCTGGTTTAAGGGATTTCAAGCTGAATTTATGAAGTTAGGCCTGGTTTAAGGGATTTCAACCAGAATTAAGGGATTTCAACCCAAATTAAGGGATTTCAACCTGGATTGACAGAGTTAGGCCTGACTTAGGGGATCTGAACCTGAATTGAGGGATTTAGGCCAGAATTAAGGATTTCAACCCAAACTAAGGGATTTCAACCAGAATTAACGGGGTTAGGCCTGGTTTAAGGGATTTCAACCAGAATTAACGGGGTTAGGCCTGGTTTAAGGGATTTCAACCAGAATTAACAGGGTTAGGCCTGGTTTAAGGGATTTCAACCAGAATTAACGGGGTTAGGCCTGGTTTAAGGGATTTCAACCGGAATTAACGGGGTTAGGCCTGGTTTAAGGGATTTCAACCAGAATTAACGGGGTTAGGCCTGGTTTATGGGATTTCAACCAGAATTAACGGGGTTAGGCCTGGTTTAAGGGATTTCAACCAGAATTAACGGGGTTAGGCCTGGTTTAAGGGATTTCAACCAGAATTAACGGGGTTAGGCCTGGTTTAAGGGATTTCAACCAGAATTAACGGGGTTAGGCCTGGTTTAAGGGATTTCAACCAGAATTAACGGGGTTAGGCCTGGTTTAAGGGATTTCAACCAGAATTAGGGGATTTCAACCCAAACCAAGGGATTTAAACTGAAGGCAAGGGGCAGATCCCACCCCCCCAAATGTCCCCTCTGTCCCCTTGTCACCAGATGTCACCGCGTCACCGCGTCACCGGGAGGTTCAGGGTCAATTAGCAGGGTTAATTACCCCAATTAGGCTGGAGGTGACGTTGGGCGGGTGTGACAAGGTCGCGGTGCTGGTGGCACTTCCTGGTGCCACCTCGGCGTGTCAGGGGACAAAGTCCCGTCCCCCTGTCCCCGTGGGACCGGCTGGGCTGGGGTGGGGCCGGACGGACTTTGGACACCGGGAGGGGACGTGGGGACAGGGGGGTGGATGGACAGAGGGACATGGGGACGTGGGGACAATGGGATGGACATGGGGACGTGGGGACATGGGGATGGATGGACATGGGGACAGTGGGATGGATGGACAGAGGGACAGAGGGACATGGGGACAATGGGGACAATGGGATGGACATGGGGATAGTGGGATGGATGGACATGGGGACGTGGGGACATGGGGATGGATGGACATGGGGACAGTGGGATGGATGGACAGAGGGACATGGGGACAATGGGGACAATGGGATGGACATGGGGACAGTGGGATGGATGGACAGAGGGACATGGGGACAATGGGGACAATGGGATGGACATGGGGACAGTGGGATGGATGGACAGAGGGACATGGGGACAATGGGGACAATGGGATGGACATGGGGACAGTGGGATGGATGGACAGAGGGACATGGGGACAATGGGGACAATGGGATGGACATGGGGACAGTGGGATGGATGGACAGAGGGACATGGGGACAATGGGGACAATGGGATGGACATGGGGACAGTGGGATGGATGGACACGGGGACATGGGGACGTGGGGACAATGGGATGGACATGGGGACAGTGGGATGGATGGACATGGGGACGTGGGGACATGGGGATGGATGGACATGGGGACAGTGGGATGGATGGACAGAGGGACATGGGGACATGGGGACAATGGGATGGACATGGGGACAGTGGGATGGATGGACAGAGGGACATGGGGACATGGGGACAATGGGATGGACATGGGGACAGTGGGATGGATGGACACGGAGACATGGGGACGTGGGGACAATGGGATGGACATGAGGACAGTGGAGTGGATGGACAGACAGACATGAGGACAATAGGAAGGACATGGAGACATGGAGATGGAGGGACATGGGGACATGGGGACGCTGGGATGGACAGAGGGACATGGGGACAGGGGGACATGGGAACACTGGGACAGACGGACACTGGGATATGGGGGCAGTGGGATGGACGGACGCAGGGACATGGGGACATGGGGACACTGGGATGGACATGGGGACACTGGGATGGATGGACATGGGAGCAGTGGGATGGACAGACAGAGGGACATGGGGACACTGGGATGGACAGACATGAGGACATGGGGATACGGGGACTGACAGACACAGGGACATGGGGACACTGGGATGGATGGACATGGGGACATGGAGACAGACAGACACAGGGCCATGGAGACAGTGGGATGGATGGACACGGGACATGGGGACAGACAAAGGGACATGGGGACATGGGGATACCAGGATGGGCAGGGACATGGGGACAGTGGGACAGATGGACATGGGGACACGGGGATGTGGGGACACTGGGATGGACGGACATGGGGACATGGAGACATGGGGATGGACAGACACAGGGACACTGGGACAGACGGACACAGGGACGTGGGGGCACTGGGACGCTGGGATGGACAGACATGGGGATGTCACAGGTGTCACAGGGTGTCACAGGTGTCACAGGGTGTCACAGGTGTCACAGGTGTCACAGCGTGTCCTGGCTCAGGGTGACACAGCCAAGCCCGACCATGGCCTCACCACTCACTGGTGTCCCAGGGCCACCGTGTCCGCATGTCCCCGTGTCCCTGTGTCTGTCTGTCCCCATGTCCCCATGTCCCTGTCCATCTGTGTCCCCATGTCACTCTATCCCCATGTCCCCATGTCCATCCCAGTGTCCCCATGTCCCACTGTGTCCCTGTGTCCCCGTGTCCCCGCGTCTGTCTGTCCCTGTGTCCCTGTGTCCATCTCAGTGTCCCCCTGTCCCCATGTCCCCATGTCCCACTGTGTCCCTGTGTCCCCATGTCCCCGTGTCTGTCTGTCCCCATGTCCCCATGTCCCCCTGAATCCCCATGTCCCTGTGTCCCCATGTCCGTGTGTCCATCTCAGGTCCGCATGTCCCCATGTCCCCATGTCCCACTGTGTCCCCGTGTCCCCATGTCCCCGTGTCTGTCTGTCCCCATGTCCCACTGTGTCCCTGTGTCCCCATGTCCCCGTGTCTGTCTGTCCCCATGTCCCCGTGTCCCCATGTCCGTGTGTCCATCTCAGTGTCCCCATGTCCCACTGTGTCCCTGTGTTCCCATGTCCCCGTGTCTGTCTGTCCCCATGTCCCCATGTCCCCGTGTCCCCATGTCCGTGTGTCCATCTCAGGTCCCCATGTCCCCATGTCCCCATGTCCCACTGTGTCCCTGTGTTCCCATGTCCCCGTGTCTGTCTGTCCCCATGTCCCCATGTCCCCCTGAATCCCCATGTCCCCGTGTCCCCATGTCCGTGTGTCCATCTCAGGTCCCCATGTCCCCATGTCCCCATGTCCCACTGTGTCCCCGTGTCCCCATGTCCCCGTGTCTGTCTGTCCCCATGTCCCACTGTGTCCCCATGTCCCACTGTGTCCCTGTGTCCCCATGTCCCCGTGTCTGTCTGTCCCCGTGTCCCCCAGCACCCACAGGTGCCACCAAAGGTGTCCCCAGCACCCCCAGGTGACACCAGCACCCCGGGGCGCAGCCACCTGTCCCTGCCGGAGCCGAGGGAGTGGCCCTGGGTGACACAGGTGACGCAGGTGACACAGGTGACACCGCCCCGGGCCGTGTGGAGAGAGGGGGCGGCCCTGGGGACAAACTCCAGCCTGGCAGCGCGGCACGGAGTGGCACAGGTGACACAGGTGGCATAGGTGACATGGAGTGGCACAGGTGGCACAGGTGCCAGGTGCCAGGACACCGCCTGGGGGGACACAGGGGTCCCTGATGCCACCGAGGGTCCCCAGAAAAGTGCCACAGGCGCCACCAGTGTTGTGTCGCCAGTGCCACCTGTGATGTCCTGCGTGTGCCACGCGTGTGCCGCAACGTCACACCTGTGTCACCTGTGCCACCTGTGCTGTGGCCTTGTCCTGGGGAGGCTGTGGGGACAGCCCAGTACCCAAAGGTGACATTGGGGTCCCAAAGGTGACACCAGGGTCCCACAGGTGACATCAGCACCCAGAGGTGACCACAGGGCCCAGAGGTGACATCAGGGTGTCCCCAGTTCCCCCAGCACCTGGGGGTGTCCCTGTCCCTGTCCCTGTCCCCTACCCAGGGAGGTCCCTGTGCCTCTGGGGATGTCCCAGGTGTGTCCCAGGTGTGTCCCAGGGGTGTCCCAGGGGTGTCCCAGGGGTGTCCCAAGAATGTCCCAAGGGTGTCCAAGATGTCCCAGAGGTGTCCCAGGTGTCCCAAGAGTGACCCGGGTGTGTCCCAAGGGTCTCTCAAGTGTCCTGGGGCTGTCCCAGGTGTCCAAAGAATGTCCCAGGGGTGTTCCAGTTGTCCCAGGTGTGTCCCAAGGGTGTCCCAAGGGTGTCCCAAGGTGTCCCAAGGGTGTCCCAAGTGTCCTGGATGAGTCCCAGGGGTCTCCCAGGTGTCCCAGGTGTCTCCCAGGAATGTCCCAGGTGTGTCCCAGGAATGTCCCAGGTGTGTCCCAGGTGTGTCCCAGGTGTGTCCCAGGTGTGTCCCAGGTGTCCTGGTGTGTCCTGGGGGTGTCCCAAGAATGTCCCTCTTTTGTCCTGGGGGTGTCCCGCGTGCCCCAGGTGTCCTGGAGCTGTCCCATGAATGCTCCAGGAATGTCCCAGGGGTGTCCCCAGTGTGTCTCAGGTGTCTCCCACGTGTGTCCCAGGTGCCCCAAGTGTCTTGGGGGTGTCCCAGGTGTGCCCCAGCTGTCCCAGGTGTGTCCCAGGGGTGTCCCCAGTTGTCTCAGGGATGTCCCTGGGGTGTGTCCCAGGTGTCCTGGGGATATCCCAGATGCGTCTCGGGTGTCCCAGGTGTGTCCCAGGAATGTCCCATGTGTGTCCCAGCTGTCCCAGGTGTGCCCTAGGTGTGCCCCAGGTGTGTCCCAGGGGTGCCCCAGGTGTGTCCCAGATGTCCTGGGGATGTCCCAGGTGTCTCAGGGCTATCCCAGGGGTGTCCCAGGTGTGTCCCAAGTGTGTCCCAGGTGTGTCCCAGGTGTCCCAGGTGTTCCAGGGGTGTCCCAGGTGTGTCCCAGGTGTCCCAGGTGTGTCCCAAGTGTGTCCCAGGTGTGTCCCAGGTGTCCCAGGTGTGTCCCAAGTGTGTTCCAGGTGTGTCCCAGATGTCTCCCAGGTGTCCCGGGGGTGTCCCAGGTGTCCCAGGTGTGTCCCAAGTGTGTTCCAGGTGTGTCCCAGATGTCTCCCAGGTGTCCCAGGTGTTCCAGGTGTTCCAGGGGTGTCCCAGGTGTGTCCCAGGTGTCCCAGGTGTGTCCCAAGTGTGTTCCAGGTGTGTCCCAGGTGTCCCAGGTGTGTCCTGGGGGTGTCCCAGGTGTGTCCCAGGTGTCCCAGGTGTGTCCCAAGTGTGTCCCAGGTGTGTCCCAGATGTATCTCAGATGTCTCCCAGGTGTCCCAGGTGTGTCCCAGGTGTGTCCCAGGTGTGTCCCATGTGTGTCCCGGGGGGTGTCCCAGCCCTGTCCCCCCGTCGTCCCGCGGCGGTGGCGGGCGCGGGCCGGGCCCCGCGGGTCTGAATGAATCGTTAACCCGGGCCAATCTCAGCCCGGGCCAATCAGGGCCGCGGCCCCGGGCGGGTTTTACAGCGCCGCTGTCCCCACGGTGTCCCCACGGCCACCGGCGCTGTCACCCCAGCGCCACCACGGCCACCAGCGCGGCCGCCGGCCCCTCGCCGCCATGCGCTGGCCCTGGCTGTCGCTGTGGCTGTCGCTGTCGCTGTCGCTGTCGCTGTCGCTGTCGCTGTCGCTGCCCGCGGCGGCCCCGGCCCGCGGCGGCCCCGGCGCGGCGCTGGCGGCGCTGGCGGCGCTGGTGGCGTCGGGCGAGGGACGATTGTCCCGCGGGGCGCTGGGGGCCCTCGTGGCGCGGGCGGGCGGCCGTGCGCAGTGCCGGGCCGAGCCGTGCGGAGAGGTGAGACCGCGCCCGCCGCGGCGACGGCGGCGACGGCAGCGACGCGGCGGGAGGGGACAAAGGGCGGCTGGCACCGCGCGCGGGGGATAACGGGGAAACGGGGAAACGAAACGGGGGGGACACCTGGGCGCTGTGCGGCTGTCGTGGGGGATGTGAGTGTGTGTCAGCTGTGCCACCTGTGCCACCTGTGCCACCTGTGCCACCTGGGCTGTGTGTGCTGGGCTGTGTCACCTGTGCCGTGTGTGGCAGGTCATGGGCGCCAAGTGTTCCGAGTGTGCCGTGTGCACCGTGTGTGTCACCTGTGCCACCTGTGCTGTGTGTGTCACCTGTGCCACCTGTGCCGTGTGTGTCACCTGGGCCGTGTGTGCCATCTCTCCTCTGTGTGTCACCTGTGCCACCTGGGCCGTGTGTGCCATCTCTCCTCTGTGTGTCACCTGTGCTGTGTGTGTCACCTGTGCCGTGTGTGTCACCTGTGCCACCTGGGCTGTGTGTGCTGGGCTGTGTCACCTGTGCCGTGTGTGGCAGGTCATGGGCGCCAAGTGTTCCGAGTGTGCCGTGTGCACCGTGTGTGTCACCTGTGCCACCTGGGCTGTGTGTGTCACCTGTGCCACCTGTGCCGTGTGTGCCATCTCTCCTCTGTGTGTCACCTGTGCCACCTGGGCCGTGTGTGCCATCTCTCCTCTGTGTGTCACCTGTGCCACCTGGGCCGTGTGTGCCATCTCTCCTCTGTGTGTCACCTGTGCCGTGTGTGTCACCTGTGCCACCTGGGCTGTGTGTGCTGGGCTGTGTCACCTGTGCCATGTGTGCCAGGTCATGGGCGCCAAGTGTTCCGAGTGTGCCGTGTGCACCGTGTGTGTCACCTGTGCCACCTGGGCCGTGTGTGCCATCTCTCCTCTGTGTGTCACCTGTGCCACCTGTGCCGTGTGTGCCATCTCTCCTCTGTGTGTCACCTGTGCTGTGTGTGTCACCTGTGCCACCTGTGCCACCTGTGCCACCTGTGCCATGTGTGCTGGGCTGTGTCACCTGTGCCATGTGTGGCAGGTCATGGGCGCCAAGTGTTCCGAGTGTGCCGTGTGCACCGTGTGTGTCACCTGTGCCACCTTTCTTGTGTGTGCCACCTGTGCCGTGTGTGTCACCTGTGTCACCTGGTCTGTGTGTGTCACCTGTATCACCTGGGCCGTGTGTGCCAGGTCATGGGGGCCATGTGCTCTGAGTGTGCCGTGTGCACCGTGTGTGCCACCTGTGCCACCTGTGCCATGTGTGCCATGTGTGCCATCTCTCCTCTGTGTGTCACCTGTGCTGTGTGTGTTACCTGGGCTGTGTGTGTGTCACCTGTGCCACCTGTGCTGTCTGTGCCATGTGTGCCATCTCTCCTCTGTTTGTCACCTGTGCCGTGTGTGTCACCTGTGTCACCTGGTCTGTGCGTTTCACCTGTGCCACCTGTGCCACCTCTCCGTCCTGTGTGCGCCGTGTGTGTCACCTGTGCCACCTGTGCCACCTGTGTGTCACCTGTGCCACCTGTGCCACCTCTCCGTCCTGTGTGCGCCGTGTGTGTCACCTGTGCCACCTGTGCCATGTGTGTGTCACCTGTGCCACCTGTGCCACCTCTCCGTCCTGTGTGCACCGTGTGTGTCACCTGTGCCACCTGTGCCACGTGTGTGTCACCTGTGCCACCTGTGCCACCTCTCCGTCATGTGTGCGCCGTGTGTGTCACCTGTGCCACCTGTGCCACGTGTGTGTCACCTGTGCCACCTGTGCCACCTGTGTGTCACCTGTGTCACCTGTGCCACCTCTCCTGTCCTGTGTGCGCCGTGTGTGTCACCTGTGCCACCTGTGCCATGTGTGTGTCACCTGTGCCACCTGTGCCACCTCTCTGTCCTGTGTGTGCCGTGTGTGTCACCTGTGCCACCTGTGCCGTGTGTGTGTCACCTGTGCCACCTGTGCCACCTCTCTGTCCTGTGTGTGCCGTGTGTGTCACCTGTGCCACCTGTGCCGTGTGTGTGTCACCTGTGCCACCTGTGCCACCTCTCCGTCATGTGTGCACCATGTGTGTCACCTGTGCCACCTGTGCCACGTGTGTGTCACCTGTGCCACCTGTGCCACCTCTCTGTCCTGTATGTGCCGTGTGTGTCACCTGTGCCAGGCCACTTGTGACATCTCACGGTGTGCCACCTGTCCTGTGTGTGTCACCTGTGCCGTGTGTGCCAGGCCACGGGTGCCACGTGTTCTGCGTGTGCCGTGTGCACCGTGTGTGTCACCTGTGCCACCTGTGCCACCTGTGCCGTGTGTTCTGTGTGTCACTGTGCCACCTGTGCCATGTGTGTGTCACCTGTGCTGTGTCCCCTGTGCTGTGTGCGCCGTGTGTGCCACCTATCCTGTGTGTCACCTGTGCTGTGCCACCCGTGCCAGGCCATTTGTGACATGTCACGGTGTCACCTGGGCCGTGTCACCTGTGCCGTGTGTGGCAGATCACGGGCACCGCGTGCTCTGAGTGTGCCGTGTGCACCGTGGGCGTCACCTGTGCCACCTGTGCCACCTGTGCCGTGCGCGTGTCACCCGTGATCTGTGTGCCGCCTGTGCCGCGCGTGCCAGGCCATTTGTGCCATGTCACAGCGTGCCACCTGCGCTGTGCCACCTGTGCCGTGTGTGCCACGAGTGACCTTTGTCCTTCCCTGTCCCCTCTCTCCCCTGTCACACTGTCCCCTGTCCCCTTGTGCCACCCTGTCCTTCCTGTCCCCCTGGCACCATCCCCATGTCTCCCTGTGCCACCCTGTCCCCTCGTGCCCCCTGTCCCCATGTCCCCCCTGTCCCTCCCTGTCCCCATGTCCTTTGTGCCACCCTGTGCCACCTTGTCCCCCCGTCCCCTGTCCCCCGATGCTGTGCCCATGTCCCCCCTGTGCCCTCTCCCTTGTCCCCCCTGTGCCCCCTGTGCCACCCTGTCCCCTTTTCCCCCCTTGTCCCCCTGTCCCCCTGACACTGTCCCCTGTCCCTCCCCGTCCCCTGTCCCTTTGTCCCTCCCTGTCCCCTGTCCCCATGTCCCCCTGTGCCACCCTGTCCCTCCTGTCCCCCTGTGCCACCCTGTCCCTTGTGCCACCCTGTCCGCCCTCACCCCCTGTCCCCTGTCCCCCTGTCGCCCTGTGCCACCCTGTCCCTCCTGTCCCCCCTGACACCATCCCCACGTCCCCATGTCCCCCTGTGCCACCCTGATGCTGTCCCTCTGTCCCCCTGTGCCACTCTGTCCCCTGTCCCTCCCTGTCCCCTTGTCCCCTCTGTCCCCTGTCCCCCCGACGCTGTCCCCATGTCCCCACGTCCCCCTGTCCCCTTGTCTGCCCTGTCCCTGTCTGTCCCCCTGTCCCCCTGACGCTGTCCCTGTCCCTCCCTGTCCCCCGTCCCCCCTGTCCCCCCTGTCCCCTATCCCCTATCCCCTGTCCCCCTGTCCCTGTCTGTCCCCTGTCCCTGTCTGTCCCCTGTCCCCCTGCCCTCCCTGTCCCCTGTCTGTCCCGTCCCCCTGACGCTGTCCCTGTCCCCTGTCCCCCTGTCCCCTATCCCCCTGTCCCCTGTCCCTGTCTGTCCCCTGTCCCCCGTCCCCCCTGTCCCCTGTCCCCTGTCCCCCTGATGCTGTCCCCTGTCCCTGTCTGTCCCCTGTCCCCCTGACGCTGTCCCTGTCCCCTGTCCCTGTCTGTCCCCTGTCCCCCTGACGCTGTCCCTGTCCCCGCAGTGTCCCTCGGTGCCAGCGCTGCTGGCCCTGGCCGGGAAGGGCCCGGGTGGCACCGCCGGGCTCGAGGCCACCGAGCTGTCCTGGCTGGGGGCGGCCGTGGTGGCCACGCTCAGGGACCCCCCGGCCACGTGCGGGGACATCGGCGGGGACACCCATGGGGACACCCATGGGGACACCGATGGGGACACCCATGGGGACGCTGAAGAGGACACCAATGGTGACACCAATGGGGTCATCGATGGGGACGTCCATGGTGACACCAAGGCCACCACAGGGTCCTGGGCCAGCCGTGTCCGAGCCCTGCATCACCAGTTTGTCACCGATGCCACTGGCGATGTCACCGGTAACGTCACCGGCGATGTCACCGTCACTGTCACCGGCCGTGGTGGCCCCGGGCTGCGGGAGGTGGCCGAGCTGCTGGCGGCCATCGAGCCCAACTACCGCGGGGACAACGGGCACCAGGTGAGGGGACACGGGGACACGGGGACATGGGGAGGGACAGGAGACATGTGAGGGTCAAGGGGGACACGGGGACACGGGGACACGGGGACACGGGGACATGGGGAGGGACAGGGGACATGTGAGGGTCAGGGGGGACGTGGGGACACGGGGACATGGGGACATGGGGACACGGGGACATGGGGAGGGACAGGGGACATGTGAGGGTCAGGGGGGATGTGGGGACACGGGGACACAGGGACACGGGGACACGGGGACACGGGGACACGGGGACACGGGGAGGGACAGGGGACATGTGAGGGTCAGGGGGGACGTGGGGACACGGGGACACGGGGACACGGGGACATGGGGAGGGACAGGGGACATGTGAGGGTCAGGGGGGATGTGGGGACGCGGGGGGACAGTGGGACATGGGCACATGGGGGCATGGGGACATCAGGGGACACATGGGGGCATGGGGACACGAGGGTGGCATGGGGAACAAGGGGACACAAGGACACGGGGACATGGGGACATGGGGACACAGGGGGACATGAGGAGACACAGGGGGACATGGGGACCACAAGGGGACATGGGGACACGAGGGTGGCATGGGGAACAAGGGGACACAGGTGGGACACGGGGACATGGGGACACGAGGGTGGCATGGGGACCACAAGGGGACATGGGGACACAAGAGGACATGGGGGGACACAGGGGGACATGGGGGGACACGGGGTGTGGCCTGGGGAGGGGACAGGTGGCCTTGGGGCACAGAGAGGTGACACAGCACGGTCACCTGTCCGTGGGGACACTGTGCCCTGGGGAGGTGACACCCCTGGTGCCACGGTGGCAGTGTCCGGGTGACATTTGGGTGACATTAGGGTGACCCGAGGGTGACACGGTGACATTTGGGTGCCACAGGCCTGCGTGGACGCTCGGGGGGTGCTGGCAGCTGCCACCAGGATGTCCCCAAGGTTGGGGACGGGCCGGGTGCTGGTGGCACTCGGGGTCCTGGTGCTGCGCGGCCACCGCCTCTGCCCTGGGGACAGCGGGGACAGCGGGGACACGGCCAGCCCCCGGTGCGGGGACAGCAGCTGGCACCTTGGGGACACCGGTGACATGGACACGGCCCATGGGGACACGGACGCCTGGCACTGTGGGGACACCAGTGACATCAACGCCTCCCGTGGGGACACGGACAGCAAGCACGGTGACATTGCCACCCTCCTTGGGGACACGGACACCTGGCACGGTGACATTGACAGCCGCCTTGGGGACACCTGGCACGGTGACATTGACAGCCACCCCGGGGACATCGAGAGCCACCACGGCCCCACGGCGCCCAGCTCTGGGGACAGCGGTGACAATGTCACTGTCCCCACGGCCACCAACAGCACCGAGCCTGAGGAGCAGCTGGGTGTCACCGAGAGTGAGTGGGGACAGGGACAGGGGACAGGGGACAGGGGACAGGGATGGGGACAGGGATGGGGACAGGGATGGGGACAGGGACGGGAATGGGGACAGGGGACAGAGATGGGGACACTGACCCTGTGTCCCCTGTCCCTGTCCTCTGTCCCTGTCCCTGACCCTGTGTCCCCTGTCCCCATCCCTGTCCCTGTCCCTGTTCCTGTCCCTGTCCCCATCTCTGTCCCCTGTCCCTGTCCCCATCCCTGTCCCTGTCCCTGTCCCCATCCCTGTCCCCTGTCCCTGTCCCTGTCCCTGTCCCTGTTCCCTGTCCCTGTGTCCCCTGTCCCTGTCCCTGTTCCCTGTCCCTGTGTCCCCTGTCCCTGTCCCCTGTCCCTGTCCCTGTCCCCATCCCTGTCCCCTGTCCCTGTCCCTGTCCCTGTCCCTGTCGCAGGGTACCTGTTGGGGACACTGACGGCGCTGGCGCTGGCGCTGGTGCCGCTGGTGGCGCTGGCCCTGGTGCTGTGTCCCCGCTGTCCCCTGTGCTCGCGCTGTCCCCACGGTGCCGGATGTCGCCGGTGTCGCCGGTGTCGCCTGTGTCCCCCGCGCTGGTGGCGCCCCCTGCTGGACGGGCTGGCGGCCGGGGCGCTCAGCGGGGACGCGCTGCTGCACGTGCTGCCCGAGGTGGGGACAGCGAGGGGACATCGGGGACATCGGGGACACTGGGGACAGTGGGGACACCTCGGGGACATTGGGGACAGTGGGGACATTGGGGACACCTCGGGGACATTGGGGACATCGGGGACAGTGGGGACATTGGGGGGACACTGGGGACAGTGGGGACATTGGGGACAGTGGGGACATTGGGGACATCGGGGACATCGGGGACACTGGGGACATCGGGGACAGTGGGGACATTGGGGACAGTGCGGACATTGGGGACACCTCGGGGACATTGGGGACAGTGGGGACATTGGGGGAACACTGGGGACATTGGGGACAGTGGGGACATTGGGGACATCGGGGACATCAGGGACAGTGGGGACATTGGGGACATCGGGGACATCGGGGACATTGGGGACACTGGGGACATCGGGGACAGTGGGGACATTGGGGACAGTGCGGACATTGGGGACACCTCAGGGACAGTGGGGACAGTGGGGACATTGGGCACAGCAGGGGGACATTGGGGTCACCTCGGGGACATTGGGGACATTGGGGACATTGAGGACATTGGGGGCATTGGGGACATTGGGGACATTGAGGACATTAGGGAGACCATAGGGACATTGGGGACATTGGGGACATCCGGGACAGCATGGGGAAAAGGGGACATTGGGGACACTGGGGACATTGGGGACACTGGGGACCTTGGGGGGACAGCGGGGCCATTGGGGACACTGGGGACATTGGGGACAGTGGGGACACTGGGGGGATTGGGGACAGTGGGCAAGTTGGGGACATTGGGAACATCAAGGGGACACTGGGGACATTGGGGACATTGGGAGGATTGGAGACATTGGGGACACTGAGGGCATTTGGGACATTGGAGACTGTTGGGGACATCAGGGGCACTGGGGACATTGGGGGACATTTGGGGACATGGAGGGACATGAGGGACACTGAGGGGACAGGGGATGGGGGACATGGGGGACAGGGGAGGATTTGAGGGGACATTGGGGGGGACATTGTGGGGGACATTGGGGGGGACATTGGGGACACACTGGGACATGGAGGGACAGGGGATTGGGGACATTGGGGGGACATAAGGGGCACAAGGGGTGGCACTGGGGACATGGTGGGGACACATGGTGGGAGGGGGACATCGATGCCACCACGTGTCACTCGTGTCCCCAACAGGCCCTGGGGGTGCACAGCCACTCGGACAGGGGACACTGATGTCACCGATGTCACTGATGTCACCGATGTCCCCAACAGGCCCTGGGGGTGCACAGCCACTCCGAGGGGGGACACTCGGAGCATGGGGGGGACACGGGGAGGTGACACTGATGTCACTGATGTCACTGATGTCACTGATGTCACTGATGTCACTGATGTCACCGGTGTCCCCGCAGGCCCTGGGGGTGCACAGCCACTCGGATGGGGGACACTCGGAGCACGGGGGTGACACTGATGTCACTGATGTCACTGATGTCACTGATGTCACTGATGTCACCATGTGTCCCCGATGTCCCCGCAGGCCCTGGGGGTGCACAGCCACTCGGACGGGGGACACTGATGTCACTGATGTCACTGATGTCACCGATGTCACTGATGTCCCCGATGTCCCCGCAGGCCCTGGGGGTGCACAGCCACTCGGACGGGGGACACTGATGTCACTGATGTCACTGATGTCACTGATGTCACCGATGTCACTGATGTCCCCGATGTCCCCGCAGGCCCTGGGGGTGCACAGCCACTCGGACGGGGGACACTCGGAGCAGGGGGGTGACACTGATGTCACTGATGTCACTGATGTCACTGATGTCACCGATGTCCCCTCGTGTCCCCGCAGGCCCTGGGGGTGCACAGCCACTCGGACGGGGGACACTCGGAGCAGGGGGGTGACACTGATGTCACCGATGTCACTGATGTCACTGATGTCACTGATGTCACCGGTGTCCCCGCAGGCCCTGGGGGTGCACAGCCACTCGGACGGGGGACACTCGGAGCACGGGGGTGACACCCACAGCCCCCCCTGGGAGCTGCTGGCCGTGCTGGGGGGGCTCTACGGGGGCTTCGTCCTGGAGCGGCTGCTGGGGGGGCTGGGAGCGCCCCCCGAGGAGGTGGGGACACCTCGGGGACACTGGGGTGACATTGGGGACACTGGGGTGACATTTGGGACATTGGGGTGACATTTGGGACACCTTGGGGACACTGGGGTGACATTGGGGACACTGGGGGGATTTGAGACACTGGGGACACTGGGGGGACATTGGGGACACTGGGGGGATTTGGGACATTGGGGCCATTGGGGTGACATTTGAGACATTGGGGACACTGGGGGGACATTGGGGACATTGGGGTGACATTTGGGACATTGGGGACACTGGGGGGACATTGGGGACACTGGGGGGATTTGGGACATTGGGGACACTGGGGTGACATTGGGGACACTGGGGGGATTTGGGACATTGGGGCCATTGGGGTGACATTTGGGACATTGGGGACACTGGGGTGACATTTGGGACACTGGGGGGATTTGGGACATTGGGGCCATTGGGGTGACATTTGGGACATTGGGGACACTGGGGGGACATTGGGGACATTGGGGTGACATTTGGGACATTGGGGACACTGGCGGGACATTGGGGACACTGGGGGGATTTGGGACATTGGGGCCATTGGGGTGACATTTGGGACATTGGGGACACTGGGGGGACATTGGGGGGACGTTGGGGTACTGGGAGCGCCCCCCAAGCGGTGCGGACACCCAAGGGACACTGGGGACACTGGGGGGACATTGAGGGGACTGGGGACGTTGGGGGGACATTGGGGACATTGGGGGACATTGGGGACACTGGGAGGATTGGGAAGATTGAGGACATTGGTGTAATTTGGGACATTGTGGGAATTGGGGGGATTGGGGACATTGGGGGGGACATTGAGGACGTTGGGGACACTGAGGGGACATCGGGGACACTGCGGGAATTTGGGACACTGGAGGAATTGGGGACATTGGGGGCATTTTTGGGGTGGGGGGCTCCAAGCCAGGCTGGGCTGGGGAGGGGATTTGGGGTTCAATGAGTCTGGGGGCGTCACCTGCTGATGGGGGCGGCGGTTTTGGGGTACAGAACCCCCTCCCCCCACAGGTAAAGGATGGAGACCCCGCCCCTGACCCCGCCCAGAGCACGCAGGAACTGACCAATCAGGGTACGGCACCAAATCCCCCCAAAACCCCCCAAATTCTGCACTAAAACCCCACAACCTCCCCCAAAAAACTCCCCAAATTCTGCCCTAAAACCACCCAAATTCTGCCCCCAAAATCCCCCCTAATCCCCCCAAAACTCCCCAAATTCTGCACTAAAACTCTCCAAATCCACGCCAAAAAATTCCCCCAAATTCTGCCCTAAAACCACCCAAATTCTGCCCCCAAAATCCCCCCAAATCCCCCCCAAAACTCCCCAAATTCTGCACTAAAACTCTCCAAATCCACCTCAAAAAATTCCCCCAAATTCTGCCCCAAATCCCCCAAAACCTCCTCAAATCCCCCCCAAAACTCCTCAAATATCCCCAACCCCCCCCAAAACTCCTCAATCCCCCCAAAATTCCTCAAATCTCCCCAAATTCTCCCCAAAACTCCTCAAATCCCCCCAATCTTCCCCCAAATCCCCCAAATCTCCCCAATTTCCCCCCAAAACTCCTCAAATTACCCCCAAAATTCCCTCTGAAATCTCTCAAATCCCCATAAAATACCCCAAATCCCCCCAAAACCCTCCAAATTCCCTCCCAAACCTCCTCAAAGCCCCCCTAAAATTCCCCAAATCCTCCCAACCCCCCCAAAATTCCCCAAACCCCCCAAAAGCCCCCAAGTTCCCCAAATTCTGCCACAAAACTCCTCAAATCTCCCCAATCTTCCCTCCCAAAACTCCTCAAATCTCCCCAATCTTCCCCCAAACCCCCCCAAATCTCCCCAATTTTCCCCCCAAACTCTCCAAATTTCTCCCAACCCCCCCCCGCCAAAATTCCCCATGAAACTCCTCAAATCCCCACAAAATTTCCCAAATCCCCCCAAAACTCCCCAAATTCCCTCCCAAAACTCCTCAAAGCTCCCCAATTTTTCCCCCAAAACTCCTCAAATTTCCTCCGAAACTTCCCCATGAAACTACTCAAATTCCCCCATAAATCCTCAGATTCCCCAAATTCTGCCCCAAAACTCCTGAAATCTCCCCAAAACCCCTCAAATCTCCCCAAAAGCCCCCCAAAAATCCCCCTGAAACTCCTCAAATCCCCACGAAAATCCCCAAACCGCCCCAAAACCTCTCCCAAAACTCCTTGACTCTCCCCCAAACCCCTCCACATTCCCTCCACAAAACTCCTCGAATCCCCACGAAATTCCCCAAATCCCCTCAAAATTCCCCAAATCCCCTCAAAACTCCAGCGGTAAAAGGCGGGGGGCGGTGTCGACCCAGGTGGGACTCGAACCCACAATCCCCAGCTCCGGAGGCTGATGCCTTGTCCATTAGGCCACTGGGCCGGGCGCGGGCCGGCGGCGCCGGGCGCCAGCTGGGGGCGCTCCGGGGGACAGCGGGGACATTGGGGGGGACACCGGGGCGACATTGGGGGGAAACTGGGGATATCGGGGGGATCTTGGGGACATTGGAGACATTTGGGGGGACATTGGGGACACTGGGAACATTGGGGGATATCGGGGGGACATTGGGGACATTGGGAGGACATTGGGGGGGACACGGGGGGGACATTTGGGGAAATTGGGGATATTGGGGACATTGGAGACATTTGGGGGCACATTGGGGACACTGGGAACATTGGGGGATATCGGGGGGACATTGGGGACATTGGGAGGACATTGGGGACATTTGGGGGGATATTGGGGGATATTGAGGGGATATTGGGGGGATGTTGAAGATATTGGGGGGATGTTGAAGATATTGGGGGGATGTTGAAGATATTGGGGGGATATTGGGGGGATATTTGGGACATTTGGGGGGACATTCGGGACATTGGGGGGGATATTGGGGACACTGGGAACATTGGGGGACATCGGGGGGACATTGGGGATATTGGGGGGATATCGGGGGGATATTGGGGACATTTGGGGGGACATTGGGACACTGGGAACATTGGGGGACATTGGGGGGGTATTGGAGGGATATTGGGGGGATTTGGGGGCATATTGAGGACATTGGGGGCATTTGGGGGGATATTGGGGACATTTGGGGGGACATTTGGGGGGATATTGGGGGGACATTGGGGACATTTGGGGGCATATTGAGGATATTGGGGACATTTGGGGGGATATTGGGGACATTTGGGGGGACATTTGGGGGATATTGGGGGGGTATTGGGGACATTTGGGGGCATATTGAGGACATTGGGGACATTTGGGGGGATATTGGGGACATTTGGGGGGACATTGGGGACATTTGGGGGGATGTTGGGGACACTGGGAACATTGGGGGACATTGGGGGGGTATTGGGGACATTGGGGGGCACAGGGATCACGGTGGGGGACATTGGGGACATTGGGGACATTGGGGGACAGAGGGGACACGGAGAGGTGATTGGGGGGGACATGGGGGGGACATTGGGGGACATTGGGGATGATGGGGACGCTTGGGACATTTGGGGACATCGGGGGGGGCATTGGGAGGATATTGGGGGATATTGGGGGGACATTTGGGGGGATGTTGGGGACATGGAGGGTGTTGGGGGACATGGGGGGACACGGGGGTGTCCAGAGGTTCCTGGGGTGGCCCCAGTGACCTCAGGCGTCCCCGTGAGTGACCTGGGGGGTCCCCAGGTGTCCCCGGGTGACACAGGACTGTCCCCAGGTGTCCCCAGGTGTCCCCGGGTGACACAGGACTGTCCCCAGGTGTCCCCAGGTGTCCCCGGGTGACACAGGACTGTCCCCAGGTGTCCCCAGGTGTCCCCGGGTGACACAGGACTGTCCCCAGGTGTCCCCAGGTGTCCCCGGGTGTCCCGCGGGTGCCCTGTGCTGACCCCTGTCTCTCTCTCCCTCTCTCTCTGTGTCTGTCCCGGTGTATCCCATGTCTGTCTGTCCCGTGTCTGTCTGTCTGTCCCGTGTCTGTCTGGCCCGTGTCTGTCCCGTGTCTGTCTCGTGTCTGTCTGTCTGTCCGTGTCTGTCTGTCTGTCCCATGTCTGTCTGTCCCGTGGTCTGTCCCGTGTCTGTCCCGTGTCTGTCTGTCCGTGTCTGTCTGTCTGTCCGTGTCTGTCTGTCTGTCCCGTGTCTGTCCCGTGTCTGTCCGTGTCTGTCTGTCCCGTGTCTGTCTGTCTGTCCGTGTCTGTCCCGTGTCTGTCCCGTGTCTGTCCGTGTCTGTCTTCCGTGTCTGTCCGTGTCTGTCTGTCTGTCTGTCCCGTGTCTGTCTGTCTGTCCCATGTCTGTCTGTCCCGTGTCTGTCTGTCCCATGTCTGTCTGTCCCGTGTCTGTCTGTCTGTCCCATGTCTGTCTGTCCCGTGTCTGTCCGTGTCTGTCTGTCTGTCCCGTGTCTGTCCCATGTCTGTCTGTCTGTCCCGTGTCTGTCTCTGCGTATCCCACGTCTGTCTGTCCCGTGTCTGCCCCGTGTCTGTCCTCTGTCCATCCCATGTGTCCCGTGTCCCTCTGTCTGTCCCCCATGTTCTTGTATCCCCATGTCTCTCTCATCTGTCCCGCGTCTGTCCCGGTGTATCCTGCGTCTGTCTGTCTGTCTGCCTGTCTGTCCTGGTGTATGTCGTGTCTGTCTGTCTGTCCCGTGTCCGTGTGTTTGCCTGCCCCGATGTATCCCCGTCCATCTGTCCCCTGTCTGTCTGTCCATCCTGGTCTATCCGTGTCTGCCTGTCTGTCCCGTGTCTGTCTGTGTGTCTGTCCGTGTGTCTGTCTGTCTGTCCCGTGTCTATCCCCTGTCTATCCCGTGTCTGTTGGTTTGTCTGTCTGTCTGTGTGTGTGTCTGTCTATGCCGTGTCTATCCCGTGTCTATCCCGGTCTGTCCCGGTGTATCCCGTGTCTGTCTGTCCATCCCGTGTCTGCCTGTCTGTCTGTCTGTGTGTCCGTCTGTCCTGTGTCTGTCTGTCTGTGCTGGTGTATCCCGTGTCCGTCTATCCCGCGTCTGTCTGTGTTATCTGTCTGTATGTGTGTCTGTCTGTCCCGTGCCTGTCCCATCTCTGTCTGTTTGTCCCGTGTCTGTCCCGGATCTATCCCGTGTCTGTCTGCCTGTTGGTCTGTCTATCCCATGTCTGTCCGTGTATCTGTCTGTGTGTCTGTCTGTCTGTCCCGTGTCTGTCTGTCACGGTCTATCCCGTGTCTGTCCCGTGTCTGTATCTCTGTCTGTCTGTCCCGTGTCCGTCTGTCCCGGTCTATCCCGTATCTGTCTGTCTGTCCCTGTCTGTCCCTGTCTGTCTGTCTGTCTGTCTATCCCGTGTCTGTCTATCCCGTGTCTGTCCTGTGTCTGTCCCTGTGTCCATCTGTCTGTCCCGTGTCTGTCTGTCACGGTCTATCCCGTGTCTGTCCGTGTCTGTATCTCTGTCTGTCCCGTGTCTCTCTATCCGTGTCTGTCCGTGTGTTTCTGTCCCGTGTCCGTGTGTCCGTGTGTCTGTCTGTCTATCACGTGTCTATGCTGTGTCCGTCCCGTGTCCGTCCCGTGTCTGTCCCGTGTCCGTGTGTCCGTGTGTCTGTCCGTCCCGTGTCCGTCCCGTGTCTGTCCCGTGTCCGTGTGTCCGTGTGTCCGTCCCGTGTCCGTCCCGTGTCCGTCCCGTGTCGGTCTGTCTGTCCCAGGCTCGGGCCGCGCGCAGGCGCTGTTGCTGTCGGCAGGGGGCGCCGTTCACCGCCTGGCGGACGGGCTCGCGCTCGGCTCCGCCTTCGCCGCTTCCGGCAGCGCCGGGGCCGCCGCGGGGGCGGGGCTGGCCCTGCACGAGCTGCCGCGCGCCTTCAGTAAGGGGCGGGGCCTGGGGAAGGGGGCGGGGCTATGGGTATGGAGGCGGGGTTATGAGCATGGAGGCGGGGCTGGCCCTGCACGAGCTGCCGCGCGCCTTCAGTAAGGGGCGGGGCCTGGGGAAGGGGGCGGGGCTATGGCTATGGAGGCGGGGTTATGAGCATGGAGGCGGGGCTGGCCCTGCACGAGCTGCCGCTCGCCTTCAGTAAGGGGCGGGGCCTGGGGAAGGGGGCGTGGCTATGGGAACGGGGGCGGGGCTGGCCCTGCACGAGCTGCCGAGCGCCTTCAGTAAGGGGCGGGGCCTAGGGGAAAGGGGGCGGGGGCTCGGGGAAGGGGGCGGGGTTATTGGGATGAGGGCGGGGCTGGCCCTGCACGAGCTGACGCGAGCCCTCAGTAAGGGGCGGGGCCTGGGGGAAGAGGGCGGGGCTATGGGCACGGAGGCGGGGCTGGCCCTGCGCAGGCTTGCCGCAGGCTCTCTGGGAAAGGAGCGGGGCTAAGGGGAGGAGGCGGGGCCTCTGAATGGGGCGGGGCCTCTGTATTGGGGCGGGGCCTGTGCGGAGGGGGTGGAGCCTGGGAGTGCTCAGGGGCTCTCAGTGTCGCTGTCCCCACGGGTGACCCCTGACCGTGTCTGGGGACAGAGCTCTGAGTGCGGCTGTCCCTGCGGGTGACACCTGGCGCTGTCCCGGGTTTGGGGACATTTCCGAGTGCCGCTGTCCCTGTGTTTCGGGACATTTCTCAGTGTGGCTGTCCGGAGTTTGGGGACATTTCTGAGTGTCGCTGTCCCGCATGTGACACCTGGCACTGTCCCGCGTCTGGGGTCATTTCTCAGTGTCACTGTCCCGAGTTTGGGGACATTTATCTCAGTGTCACTGTCCCCGCAGGTGGCACCTGGCACTGTCCCGTGTTGGGGACATTTCTGTCAGTGTTATTGTCCCCGCAGGTGACGCGCTGGCGCTGTATTTGGGGACAGTTCTGAGTGTGGCTCTCTCTGTGTTTGGGGACATTTCTGTCATTGTTGTTGTCCCCTCAGGTGACGCGCTGGCGCTGTATTTGGGGACAGTTCTGAGTGTGGCTCTCTCTGTGTTTGGGGACATTTCTGTCAGTGTTATTGTCCCCGCAGGTGACGCGCTGGCGCTGTATTTGGGGACAGTTCTGAGTGTGGCTCTCTCTGTGTTTGGGGACATTTCTGTCATTGTTGTTGTCCCCGCAGGTGACGCGCTGGTGCTGTATTTGGGGACAGTTCTGGGTGTGGCTCTCTCTGTGTTTGGAGACATTTCTCAGTGTCACTGTCCCGAGTCAGGGGACATTTCTCTCAGTGTCGCTGTCCCCGCAGGTGACGCGCTGGCGCTGTCCCGAGTTTGGGGACATTTCTCAGTGTAGCTGTCCCGTGTTGGGGACATTTCTGTCATTGTTATTGTCCCCGCAGGTGACGCGCTGGCGCTGTCCCGAGTTTGGGGACATTTCTCAGTGTAGCTGTCCCCTGTTGGGGACATTTCTGTCATTGTTGTTGTCCCCGCAGGTGACGCGCTGGCGCTGTATTTGGGGACAGCTCTGGGTGTGGCTCTCTCTGTGTTTGGGGACATTTCTCAGTGTCACTGTCCCGAGCCAGGGGACATCTCTCACTGTCGCTGTCCCGCAGGTGACGCGCTGGTGCTGTCGCAGGCCGGGCTGGGCACGCGCCGCACGGTGGCGCTGGCCGCGGCCGGGGCGCTGCCGGTGCTGCCGGGGGTGGTGGCCGGGCTGGCCCTGGGGGCCGCCCCCGCCGCCCGCACCTGGCTGGCGGCCCTGGGCGGGGGCTTCCTGCTGCACCTGGCGCTGTGCCACATGGTGAGGGACATGGGGACATCGGGGGGATTGGGGACATTGGGGGGATTGGGGATTCCTGCTGCACCTGGCGCTGTGCCACATGGTGAGGGACATGGGGACAGCGGGGGGACTGGGGACACTGGGGACATTGGGGGGATTGGGGATTCCTGCTGCACCTGGCGCTGTGCCACATGGTGAGGGACATGGGGACATCGGGGACATTGGGGGGATTGGGGACATTGGGGACATTGGGGACATTGGGGACATTGGGGGGATTGGGGACATTGGGGACATTGGGGACATTGGGGGGATTGGGGACATTGGGGACATCGGGGGGATTGGGGACATTGGGGACATTGGGGACATTGGGGGATTGGGGACATTGGGGACATCGGGGGGATTGGGGACATTGGGGACATTGGGGATGCCTGCTGCACCTGGCGCTGTGCCACATAGTGAGGGACATGGGGACATCGGGGACATTGGGGGGATTGGGGACATTGAGGGGATTTGGGGACATTGGGGACATTGGGAACATTGGGGACATCGGGGACATCGGGGACATCGGGGACATTGGGGACATTGGGGACATCGGGGGGACTGGGGACATTGGGGGGATTGGGGACACAGTGGCATCAAGGGAACTCTGGGGACACTGGGGTGACCCTCAGGTGTCCCACAGGTGCTTGTGGGTACCTGTAGCTGTCACATGGGTACTCGCAAGTGACCCCAGGTGACACTCAGGTGTCCCCAGGTGACACTGAGATGACTCTCAGGTGACACTCAGGTATCCCAGGTAACTCCTAGGTGACTCTCGGGTGTCCCCAGGTGACCCCCAGGTGACTCTCAGGTGTCCCCAGGTGACTCTCAGGTGACGCTCAGGTATCCCAGGTGACACTCAGGTGACACTCAGGTGACACTCAGGTGACTCTCAGGTGACACTGACATGTCCCCAGGTGCCGGCCATGCTGTCCGTGCGCTCCCCCAGGCCCTGGGCGCTGCTGGCGCTGCAGAGCGCGGGGCTGCAGGTGACGCTCAGGTGACGCTCAGGTGACACTCAGGTGACTCTCAGGTGACACTGACATGTCCCCAGGTGCCGGCCATGCTGTCCGTGCGCTCCCCCAGCCCTGGGCGCTGCTGGCGCTGCAGAGCGCGGGGCTGCAGGTGACTCTCAGGTGACACTCAGGTGACACCCAGGTGACTCTCAGGTGACACTGACATGTCCCCAGGTGCCGGCCATGCTGTCCGTGCGCTCCCCCAGGCCCTGGGCGCTGCTGGCGCTGCAGAGCGCGGGGCTGCTCGGGGGGTGGGCGCTGCTGCTGCTGCTGGCCCTCAACGAGCAGGGCGACGAGCACTGACACACCTGGGCACACCTGGAGCACACCTGGAGCACACCTGGAACACACCTGGATGGAGCTGGAACACGCTTGGAGACATCTGCAACATTCCTGGATACACCTGGGCACACCTGGGCACACCAGGACAAAAATGGACACAATTGTAACACACCTGGATGCACCTGGATACACCTGGATGCACCTGGACACACGTGGACACACCTGGAACACACCTGGATGGAGCCGGAACACACTTGGAGACATCTGCAACATTCCCGGATACACCTGGACACACCTGGGCACACCTGGATACACCTGGATACACCTGGAACACACCAGGACAAAAAGGGACACAATTGAAACACACCTGGACACACCTGGACACACCTGGATGCACCTGGACCGGCACTTGGACACACCTGGGCACACCTGGATGCACCTGGATGGATCTGGGACACACCTGGACACACCTGGGCACACCTGGGGATGCCCCCCAAGACCCTGCCCAGCACCAGGCTCAGTGCCTGGATGCACCTGGGCACACCCGGGCACACCTGGAGACACCTGGGCACACCTGGATGCACCTGGGCACAGCTGGAATGCACCTGGGCACGCCTGGGCACAGCTGGGCACACCTGGGCACAGCTGGGGCCACGCCCACACCACCTCGGGGGGGCAATGGGGCAATAAAGGTGGAAACAGAGCTGGAGTCCTGGATCTGGGGTGGGAACTGGGAGCGACTGGGAGCGACTGGGAGCGACTGGGAAGGACTGGGAGGGACTGGGAGCGACTGGGAGGGACTGGGGGCAACTGGGAGTGACTGGGAGGGCATTGGGAGGGAACTGGGAGAGACTGGGGATGGAGTGGGAGTGACTGGGAGGGACTGAGGGGCAACTGGGAGGGACTGGGGGGCAACTGGGAGGGCACTGGGAGGAACTGGGAGGGACTGGGAGGGACTGGGAGGGACTGAGGGGCAACTGGGAGGGACTGGGGGGCAACTGGGAGGGGACTGGGAGAGACTGGGGATGGACTGGGAGTGACTGGGAGGGCACTGGGAGTGACTGGGGGGCAACTGGGAGGGCACTGGGAGGAACTGGGAGGGACTGGGAGGGACTGGGAGGGACTGAGGGGCAACTGGGAGGGCACTGGGAGGGACTGGGAGGGACTGAGGGGCAACTGGGAGTGACTGGGAGGGCATTGGGAGGGAACTGGGAGAGACTGGGGATGGAGTGGGAGTGACTGGGAGGGCACTGGGAGTGACTGGGGGGCAACTGGGAGGGCACTGGGAGGAACTGGGAGGGACTGGGAGGGACTGGGAGGGACTGAGGGGCAACTGGGAGGGACTGGGGGGCAACTGGGAGGGGACTGGGAGAGACTGGGGATGGACTGGGAGTGACTGGGAGGGCACTGGGAGTGACTGGGAGGGCACTGGGAGTGACTGGGGGGCAACTGGGAGGGACTGGGAGCGACTGGGAGGGACTGAGGGGCAACTGGGAGGGACTGGGGGGCAACTGGGAGGGCACTGGGAGGAACTGGGAGCAACTGGGAGGGGACTGGGATGAACTGGGGGGGGACAGGAAGTGACTGGGAATGGGCTGGAAGTGACTGGGAGCAACTGGGAGTGACTGGGAGTGACTGGGAATGGACTGGGAGGGACTGGGAGGGACTGGGGGCAACTGGGATGGACAGGAGGGCAACTGGGAGGGACTGGGAGGGACTGGGGGGCAACTGGGAGGGACTGGAAGGGCACTGGAGCGACTGGGAGGGACTGGGAATAGACTGGGGGGGGACTGGGAGTGACTGGGATGGACTGGGAGTGACTGGGAGGGAACTGAGAAGGACTGGGGAGCACTGGGGGTACTGGGAGGGAACTGGGAGCACTGGAAGGAACTGGGAGTGACTGGGAGGGCACTGGGGTGCAGCCCCTTTTTGGGGGGCTATAGGGTTTCTATGGGGGTCCACCCATTTTTGGGGGTCCTGACTCCCTCCAGCCCCCCCCCCATGGGGTCCAGCCCGTTTTTGGGGTATCCAGGACCCCCCAAATCCCCCCAAATTTCCCCCAAATCCCCCCAGAGGGTCTGTGGGGTTTTGGGGGGGTCCCCCGGGGATCCCCGGTTCCGCTGGAGGACCCCGCGTCTCCATGGTCGACGCGGGAGCGGCCAGAGCGGCCCCGGGAGCGCCGCTCTAGCGCCACTTCCGGCCCCACTTCCGGCATCTCTGTGGTGGCGGCGGGAGCGGCGGGAGCGGGACGGGCCCGCGTGGGAGCGGTGAGGATGGGGCGCGGATTTTGGGGGGATTTTGGGGGTTTTGAGGGGTTTTTAGGGGGTTTGAGGGGGACTGAGGGGTGCAGGGGGCGGTGGAGGGAGGTGGGGTGGCTGAGGCGACTGAGGGGAGTTTTAGCGGATCCGTGAGGGGAAAATGGGGGGAATGAGGGGGGAGGTTTTAGCGATGCTTTGGCGGGGGGAGTTGAGCGAAAATTTGGGGGGTCCTTGAGGGGAAATGGGGGACACTGAGGGGGGAAAGTGGGGAGGGTCCTGTGAGGGGTCTGAGGGGGAATTTGGGGGGTCTGTGAGGGGGAAATGGGGCGAATGAGGGAGGAGAATTTAGGGGTCCTTTGAGGGGGGTCTGAGGAGAGTTTTGGGGAGTCTGTGAGAGGAAAATGGGGGGACTGAGGGGGGAGACTTGAGGGGTCCTTTGGGGCTCTGAGGGAAATTTGAGGAGTCTATGAGGGGAAAATGGGGGGGTCCTTTAAGAAGAGTTTGAGGGATTTGAGGGGAGTTTTAGGGGGGTCCGTCAGGGGAAAATGGGAAAGACTGAGAGGGAAACTTTTGGGGGCTCTGAGGGGAAATTTGGGGGATCTTTGGGGTTCATAGAGGATTATTGAGGTTGAGGGGCTTTGAGGGGTCTGAGGGGAAATTTGGGAGCTCCATGAGGGGAAAATGGGGGGAAACTGAGGCAGAAGATTTTGGGGGACACTTTGAGGGTGTTGAGGGATCCATGGGGATGAGATCTGGGGGGCTCTGAGGGGAAATTTTGGGGGTGCATGAGGGGGAAATGGGGTGACGGAGGGGGGAAAATGGGGAGGGTCCTGGGAGGGGTCCGAGGGGGAATTTGGGGGGTCAATGAGGGGAAAATGAGGTGAATGAGGGGGGAGATTTTAGGATTCATTTGGGGCAATCTGAGGAGATTTTTGGGGGGTCTGTGAGGGGAATATGGGGGAAAAGTTTGGGGGACACTTTGAGGGTGTCGAGGCATCCATGGGGTTGAGATTTGGGGTCTTCTGAGAGGTCTGAGGGGAAATTTGGGGGGGTCTGTGAGGGGAAAATGGGGGGAGATTTGAGGGGTCCTTTGGGGGGATCTGAGGGGAAATTTGAGGGGTCTGTGTGGGGGTAATTGGGGGGATGCATGAGGGTGAAATGGGAGTGACTGAAAGGGGAACTTTTGGGGGGTCTGAGGGCGAATTTGAGGGGCGCTTTGGGGTTCATAGGGGATAATTGGGGCTGAGGGGCTTTGAGGGGTCTGTGAGGGGAAAATGGGGGGGACTGAAGGGGAAAAATGGGGAGGGTCCTGTGAGGGGTCTGAGGGGAAATTTTGGGGGGGTCCATGAGGGGAGAGTGGGGTGAATGAGGGGGGAGATTTTAGAAATCCTTTAGCGGGATCAGAGAGGGAATTTTGGGGGTGCATGAGGAGGAAATGGGTGGGAATGAGGGGGGACCTTTTGGGGGTCTGAGGGGAATTTTGAGGGTCCCTGAGGGAAAATGGGGGTGAGGCATTAGGGATCATTTGTGGGGAGTATCTGAAAAATCTGAGGGGAATTTTGGGGGTCCCTGAGGGAAAATGGGGGTGAGGCATTAGGGATCATTTGTGGGGAGTATCTGAAAAATCTGAGGGGAATTTTGGGGGTCCCTGAGGGAAAATGGGGGTGAGGCATTAGGGATCATTTGTGGGGAATATCTGAAAAATCTGAGGGGAATTTTGGGGGTCCCTGTAGGGAAAATAGGGGTGAGGCATTAGGGATCATTTGTGGGGAATATCTGAAAAATCTGAGGGGAATTTTGGGGGTCCCTGAGGGAAAATGGGGGTGAAGCATTAGGGATCATTTGTGGGGAAAATCTGAAAAATCTGAGTGGAATTTTGGGGGTTCCTGTAGGGAAAATGGGGGTGAGGCATTAGGGATCATTTGTGGGGAAAATCTGAAAAATCTGAGGGGAATTTTGGGGGTCTCTGTAGGGAAAATGGGGGTGAGGCATTAGGGATCATTTGTGGGGAGTATCTGAAAAATCTGAGGGGAATTTTGGGGGTCCCTGAGGGAAAATAAGGGTGAGGCATTAGGGATCATTTGTGGGGAGTATCTGAAAAATCTGAGGGGAATTTTGGGGGTCCCTGAGGGAAAATGGGGGTGAGGCATTAGGGATCATTTGTGGGGAGTATCTGAAAAATCTGAGGGAATTTTGGGGGTCCCTGAGGGAAAATAAGGGTGAGGCATTAGGGATCATTTGTGGGGAGTATCTGAAAAATCTGAGAGGAATTTTGGGGGTCCCTGAGGGAAAATGGGGGTGAGGCATTAGGGATCATTTGTGGGGAATATCTGAAAAATCTGAGTGGAATTTTGGGGGTTCCTGTAGGGAAAATGGGGGTGAGGCATTAGGGATCATTTGTGGGGAAAATCTGAAAAATCTGAGGGGAATTTTGGGGGTTCCTGTAGGGAAAATGGGGGTGAGGCATTAGGGATCATTTGTGGGGAATATCTGAAAAATCTGAGAGGAATTTTGGGGGTCCCTGAGGGAAAATGGGGGTGAAGCATTAGGGATCATTTGTGGGGAATATCTGAAAAATCTGAGGGGAATTTTGGGGTCCCTGAGGGAAAATGGGGGTGAAGCATTAGGGATCATTTGTGGGGAATATCTGAAAAATCTGAGGGAATTTTGGGGGTCCCTGTAGGGAAAATGGGGGTGAGGCATTAGGGATCATTTGTGGGGAATATCTGAAAAATCTGAGGGGAATTTTGGGGGTCCCTGAGGGAAAATGGGGGTGAGGCATTAGGGATCATTTGTAGGGAGTATTTGAAAAATCTGAGGGGAATTTTGGGGGTCCCTGTAGGAAAAATAGGGTTGAGGTATTAGGGATCATTTGTAGGGAATATCTGAAAAATCTGAGGGGAATTTTGGGGGTCCCTGTAGGGAAAATGGGGGTGAGGCATTAGGGATCATTTGTGGGGAGTATCTGAAAAATCTGAGGGGAATTTTGGGGGTCCCTGTAGGGAAAATGGGGGTGAGGCATTAGGGATCATTTGTGGGGAATATCTGAAAAATCTGAGGGGAATTTTGGGGGTCTCTGTAGGGAAAATGGGGGTGAGGCATTAGGGATCATTTGTGGGGAGTATCTGAAAAATCTGAGGGGAATTTTGGGGGTCCCTGAGGGAAAATGGGGGTGAGGCATTAGGGATCATTTGTGGGGAGTATCTGAAAAATCTGAGGGGAATTTTGGGGTCTCATTCCCCCCAACTCCCCATTTCTCACCCCAATTTCTCCTCTCTCTCTCCCCAGAGCCCCCCAGCCCCCCAGGAGGATTTGGGGCGTTTTTGGGGCGTTTTTGGGGCGTTTTTGGGGCCATGTACGCCGTGTACAAGCAGACCCACCCTCCCACAGGGTTGGAATTTTCCCTTTATTGCCATTTTTTCTCGGCTGCTGAGCGCAACCTGGTGGTGGCTGGAACCTCTCAGCTCTTTGTGTATCGCCTGAACCATGAACCTGAGGTGAGCCCTCCAAATGAACCCCAAAAATTGACTCCCAAGAAAAAACACCCCAAAAAACTGTCCAAAATAACCCCAAAAATGAACTCCCCCACACAAAAAAACCCAAAATAACCCCCAAAAATGAACTCCCCCCACAGAAAAACCCCAAAAAACTGTCCAAAATAACCCCAAAAATGAACTCCCCCACACAAAAAAACCAAAATAACCCCAAAAATGAACTCCCCAGGAAAAAACACCCCAAAAAACTGTCCAAAATAACCCCAAAAATGAACTCCCCCACACAAAAAAACCCAAATTAACCCCCAAAAATGAACTCCCCCCACAGAAAAACCCCAAAAAACTGTCGAAAATATCCCCAAAAATGAAACCCCCCCACAGAAAATCCCCAAAAAACTCTCCAAAATATCCCCAAAAATGAACCCCCCCACACAAAAAAACCAAATAACCCCCAAAAATGAACTCCCCCCACAGAAAAACCCCAAAAAACTGTCCAAAATAACCCCAAAATTGAGCAAAAAAACCAAAATAACCCCAAAAATGAGCTCCCCCCACAGAAAAACCCCAAAAAACTGTCCAAAATATCCCTAAAAATGAACCCCCCCCACAGAATAACCCCAAAAAACTGTCCAAAATGTCCCCAAAAATGAGCAGCTCCCACACAAAAACACCAAAATAACCCCAAAAATGAACTCCCCAGGAAAAAACACCCCAAAAAACTGTCCAAAATAACCCCAAAAATGAGCAGCTCCCACACAAAAAAACCAAATTAACCCCAAAAATGAACTCCCCAGGAAAAAACACCCCAAAATAACTCTCCAAAATAACCTCAAAAATGAGCAGCTCCACAGAAAAACCCCAAAATAACTCTCCAAAATAACCCAAAAATGAACCCCCCACAAAAAAATCCTCCAAAAATTCTCCAAAATATCCCCAAAAATGGACTGCCCAGGAAAAAACACCCCAAAACACTGTCCAAAATAACCCCAAAAATGAGCAAAAAAACCCAAAATAACCCCAAAAATGAACTCCCCCACACAAAAAATCCAAAGTAACCCCCAAAAATGAACTCCCCCCACAGAGAAACCCCAAAAAACTGTCCAAAATAACCCCAAAAATGAGCAGCTCCCACACAAAAAATCCAAAATAACCCCAAAAATGGACTCCCCAGGAAAAAACACCCCAAAATAACTCTCCAAAATAAGCTCAAAAATGAAATCCCCCACACAAAAAAACCCAAAATAACCCCCAAAAATGAACTCCCCCCACAGAAAAACCCCAAAAAACTGTCCAAAACATCCCCAAAAATGAACCCCCCCCACAGAAAATCCCCAAAAAACTGTCCAAAATAACCCCAAAAATGAGCAGCTCCCACACAAAAAAACCAAAATAACCCCAAAAATGAACTCCCCCACACAAAAAAAACAAAATAACCCCAAAAATGAGCAGCTCCCACAGAAAAACCCCAAAATAACTCTCTAAAATAACCCCAAAAATGAACTCCCCCACACAAAAAACCCAAAATAACCCCCAAAAATGAACTCCCCCCACAGAACAACCCCAAAAAACTGTCCAAAATAACCCCAAAAATGAACTCCCCCACACAAAAAAACCAAAATAACCCCAAAAATGAACTCCCCAGGAAAAAACACCCCAAAAAACTGTCCAAAATAACCCCAAAAATGAACTCCCCCACACAAAAAAACCCAAATTAACCCCCAAAAATGAACTCCCCCCACAGAAAAACCCCAAAAAACTGTCGAAAATATCCCCAAAAATGAACTCCCCCACACAAAAAAACCAAAATAACCCCAAAAATGAACTCCCCAGGAAAAAACACCCCAAAAAACTGTCCAAAATAACCCCAAAAATGAACTCCTCAGGAAAAAACACCCCAAAAAACTCTACAAAATAACCCCAAAAATGAACTCCCCCACACAAAACAACCCAAATTAACCCCCAAAAATGAACTCCCCCCACAGAAAAACCCCAAAAAACTGTCCAAAATATCCCCAAAAATGAAACCCCCCCCACAGAAAATCCCCAAAAAACTCTCCAAAATATCCCCAAAAATCAACCCCCCCACACAAAAAAACCAAAATAACCCCCAAAAATGAACTCCCCCCACAGAAAAACCCCAAAAAACTGTCCAAAATATCCCCAAAAATGAGCAAAAAAAACCAAAATAACCCCAAAAATGAACTCCCCCCACAGAGAAACCCCAAAAAACTGTCCAAAATATCCCTAAAAATGAACCCCCCCCGCAGAATAACCCCAAAAAACTGTCCAAAATGTCCCCAAAAATGAGCAGCTCCCACACAAAAACACCAAAATAACCCCAAAAATGGACTCCCCAGGAAAAAACACCCCAAAAAACTGTCCAAAATAACCCCAAAAATGAGCAGCTCCCACAGAAAAACCCCAAAATAACTCTCCAAAATATCCCCAAAAATGGACTGCCCAGGAAAAAACACCCCAAAACACTGTCCAAAATAACCCCAAAAATGAGCAAAAAAAACCAAAATAACCCCAAAAATGAACTCCCCCACACAAAAAAACAAGATAACCCCCAAAAATGAACTCCCCCCACAGAAAAACCCCAAAAAACTGTCCAAAATATCCCCAAAAATGAGCAGCTCCCACACAAAAAATCCAAAATAACCCCAAAAATGAACTCCCCAGGAAAAAACACCCCAAAATAACTCTCCAAAATAAGCTCAAAAATGAAATCCCCCACACAAAAAAACCCAAAATAACCCCCAAAAATGAACTCCCCCACACAGAAAAACCCCAAAAAACTGTCCAAAATATCCCCAAAAATGAACCCCCCCCCACAGAAAATCCCCAAAAAACTGTCCAAAATAACCCCAAAAATGAGCGGCTCCCACACAAAAACACCAAAATAACCCCAAAAATGGACTCCCAGGAAAAAACACCCCAAAAAACTGTCCAAAATAACCTCAAAAATGAGACCCCCCACAGAAAAACCCGAAAAAACTGTCCAAAATATCCCTAAAAATGAACCCCCCACAGAAAATCCCCAAAAAACTGTCCAAAATAACCCCAAAAATGAGCAGCTCCCACACAAAAAAACCAAAATAACCCCAAAAATGAACTCCCCCACACAAAAAAACCAAAATAACCCCAAAAATGAGCAGCTCCCACAGAAAAACCCCAAAATAACTCTCTAAAATAACCCCAAAAATGAACTCCCCACACAAAAAACCCAAAATAACCCCCAAAAATGAACTACCCCCACAGAGAAACCCCAAAAAACTGTCCAAAATATCCCCAAAAATGAGCAAAAAAACCAAAATAACCCCAAAAATGAACTCCCCAGGAAAAATCACCCCAAAATAACTCTCCAAAATAACCCCAGAAATGAACTCCCCCACACAAAAAAAAACCAAAGTAACCCCCAAAAATGAACTCCCCCCACAGAGAAACCCCAAAAAACTGTCCAAAATATCTCCAAAAATGAATTCCCCCCACAGAAAAACCCCAAAACACTGTCCAAAATAACCCCAAAAATGGGCAGCTCCCACACAAAAACACCAAAATAACCCCAAAAATGAACTCCCCAGGAAAAATCACCCCAAAATAACTCTCCAAAATAACCCCAAAAATGAGCAGCTCCCACAGAAAAACCCCAAAATAACTCTCCAAAATAACCCCAAAAATGAACCCCCCACAAAAAAATCCTCCAAAAATTCTCCAAAATATCCCCAAAAATGGACTGCCCAGGAAAAAACACCCCAAAACACTGTCCAAAATAACCCCAAAAATGAGCAAAAAAAACCAAAATAACCCCAAAAATGAACTCCCCCACACAAAAAATCCAAAGTAACCCCCAAAAATGAACTCCCCCCACAGAAAAACCCCAAAAAACTGTCCAAAATAACCCCAAAAATGAGCAGCTCCCACACAAAAAATCCAAAATAACCCCAAAAATGGACTCCCCAGGAAAAAACACCCCAAAAAACTGTCCAAAATAAGCTCAAAAATGAACTCCCCCACACAAAAAAAACCCAAAATAACCCCCAAAAATGAACTCCCCCCACAGAGAAACCCCAAAAAACTGTCCAAAATATCCCCAAAAATGAACCCCCCCCCACAGAAAATCCCCAAAAAACTGTCCAAAATAACCCCAAAAATGAGCAGCTCCCACACAAAAAAACCAAAATAACCCCAAAAATGAACTCCCCCCACAGAGAAACCCCAAAAAACTGTCCAAAATAACCCCAAAAATGAGCAGCTCCCACACAAAAAAACCAAAATAACCCCAAAAATGAACTCCCCCACACAAAAAAACCAAAATAACCCCAAAAATGAGCAGCTCCCACAGAAAAACCCCAAAATAACTCTCTAAAATAACCCCAAAAATGAACTCCCCACACAAAAAACCCAAAATAACCCCCAAAAATGAACTCCCCCCACAGAAAAACCCCAAAAAACTGTCCAAAATAACCCCAAAAATGAGCAGCTCCCACACAAAAAAAACAAAATAACCCCAAAAATGGACTCCCCAGGAAAAAACACCCCAAAATAACTCTCCAAAATAACCTCAAAAATGAAATCCCCCACACAAAAAATCCAAAGTAACCCCCAAAAATGAACTCCCCCACAGAGAAACCCCAAAAAACTGTCCAAAATATCCCCAAAAATGAGCAAAAAAACCAAAATAACCCCAAAAATGAACTCCCCCCACAGAAAAACCCCAAAAAACTGTCCAAAATATCCCTAAAAATGAACCCCCCCCACAGAATAACCCCAAAAAACTGTCCAAAATGTCCCCAAAAATGAGCAGCTCCCACACAAAAACACCAAAATAACCCCAAAAATGGACTCCCCAGGAAAAAACACCCCAAAAAACTGTCCAAAATAACCCCAAAAATGAGCAGCTCCCACAGAAAAACCCCAAAATAACTCTCCAAAATAACCCCAAAAATGAACCCCCCACAAAAAAATCCTCCAAAAATTCTCCAAAATATCCCCAAAAATGGACTGCCCAGGAAAAAACACCCCAAAACACTGTCCAAAGTAACCCCAAAAATGAGCAAAAAAAACCAAAATAACCCCAAAAATGAACTCCCCCACACAAAAAAACAAAATAACCCCCAAAAATGAACTCCCCCCATAGAAAAACCCCAAAAAACTGTCCAAAATAACCCCAAAAATGAGCAGCTCCCACACAAAATACCAAAATAACCCCAAAAATGAACTCTCCAGGAAAAAACACCCCAAAATAACTCTCCAAAATAAGCTCAAAAATGAAATCCCCCACACAAAAAAACCCAAAATAACCCCCAAAAATGAACTCCCCCCACAGAAAAACCCCAAAAAACTGTCCAAAATATCCCCAAAAATGAGCAAAAAAACCAAAATAACCCCAAAAATGAACTCCCCAGGAAAAATCACCCCAAAATAACTCTCCAAAATAACCCCAGAAATGAACTCCCCCACACAAAAATCCTCCAAAAATTCTCCAAAATAACCCCAAAAATGAACTCCCCCCACAGAAAAAATCCTCCAAAAATTCTCCAAATTACCCCCAAAACTGACTCTCCAAAATTGATTCTCACTGAAAAATACCACAAAAACTCGTCCAAGAAAAACCCCAAAAACAATTCCCAAAAATGATCCCCAGAAACTGATCCTCACAGAAAAATACCTCAAAAATCCCCTCCAAAATAACCCCAAAAAATGACCCTCCAAAAACTATGTTGTCCACAAAAAAACCCAAAAAATGACCCTCCAAAAATTAAGTTGTCCACAAAAAACGCTCTAAAATAACTCTAAAAATGACCCCCCAAAAATTATCTCCAAAAGAAGCCCCAAAAATGACCCCACAAAAATTGATCCACTGGAAAAACACCCGAAAAAAACCCCAAAAATGATACCCCAAAAATGAAGCCCCCAACCAAAAAAAACCCAAAATCTCTTCCACAGTGACCCCCAAAATGAATCCCCCAAAAAAGAACCCTGCAAAAAACTCTCCAAAATAATCCTTAAAAATGAACCTCACACAAAAAAAACCCCAAAAATCTCCTCCAAAATCACCCCAAAAAGAACCCCCAAAAAACCTGATTCTTCTGGAAAAACACCCCAAAAAACTTTTCCAAAATAACCCCCAAAAATGACACCCCAAAAACTGATCCCCCCAAAAAAACCCTCTAAAATAACCCTAAAAATGACCCCCCAAAATGAACCCCCCAAAATGAGCTCCAAAAATGACCCCACAACAAACTGATCCTCCCAGAAAAACAAAACAAAACAAAAATGACCCCCAAAAACTGATCCTCCCAAAAAAACACCCCAAAAAACCTCTCCAAAATAACCCCCAAAAATGACCCCCCAAAAATTAATCCCCCACCAAAAAACCCCAAAAATTCCCTCCAAAATAACCCCAAAAATGACCCCCCAAAAACTGATCCTTCCAGAAAAACACCCCAAAAATCTCCTCCAAAACTACCCCAAAAAAGACCCCCCAAAAACTGATCCTTCCACAAAAATACCCCAAAAAAACTCCTCCAAAATGACCCCAAAAATGACCCACCAAAAACTGATCCTTCCGCAAAAACACCCCAAAAATCTCCTCCAAAGTGACCCCAAAAATGAGCCCCCAAAAACCTGAATGTCCTAGAACACCCCAAAATAACCCCCAGAAATGACCCCCCAAAAATGAATCCCCCACCAAAAAACCCCAAAAATCCCCTCCAAATAACCCCAAAAATGACCCCCCAAAAACTGATCCTTCCACAAAAACACCCCAAAAATCTCCTCCAAAATTACCCCCAAAAATGACCCCCCAAAAATGAATCCCCCACCAAAAATCCGCAAAAATTCTCTCCAAAATAACCCCAAAAATGACCCCCTAAAAATTGATCATCCCAGAAAAACACCCCAAAAAACCTCTCCAAAATTACCCCCAAAAATGACCCCCCACAAATGAAACCCCCCAGAATAACCCCCAGAAATGACCCCCCAAAAATGAATTCCCCACCAAAAAAACCCCAAAAATTCTCTCCAAAATAACCCCAAAAATGACCCCCCAAAAACTGATCCTTCCACAAAAATACCCCAAAAAAAACTCCGAAATTACCCCCAAAAATGACCCCCCAAAAACTGATCCTTCCAGAAAAACACCCCATTAAAAAATCTCCTCCAAAGTGACCCCAAAAATGAGCCCCCAAAAACCTGAATGTCCTAGAACACCCCAGAATAACCCCCAGAAATGACCCCCCAAAAATGAATCCCCCACCAAAAAACCCCAAAAATCCCCTCCAAAATAACCCCAAAAATGAGCCCCCAAAAACTGATCCTTCCACAAAAATACCCCAAAAAAACTCCGAAATTACCCCCAAAAATGACCCCCCAAAAACTGATCCTTCCACAAAAATACCCCAAAAAAACTCCAAAATTACCCCCAAAAATGACCCCCCAAAAATGAATCCCCCACCAAAAATCCCCAAAAATCCCCTCCAAAATTCCCCGAAAATAACGCCTGAAAAACTGATCCTTCCCAAGCCCCCCCAAAAACTGATCCTCCCAAAAAAACACCCCAAAAAACCTCTCCAAAATGACCCCCAAAAATGACCCCCCAAAAATTGATCATCCCAGAAAAACACCCCAAAAAACCTCTCCAAAATGACCCCCAAAAATGACCCCCCAAAAATGAAACCCCCCAAAATAACCCCCAGAAATGACCCCCCAAAAATGAATCCCCCACCAAAAAAAACCCAAAAATTCCCTCCAAAATAACCCCAAAAATGACCCCCCAAAAACTGATCCTTCCACAAAAATACCCCAAAAAAACTCCTCCAAAATTACCCCAAAAACTGATTCTTCCAGAAAAACACCCCAAAAATCTCCTCCAAAATAACCCCAAAAATGACCCCCCAAAAACCTGAATGTCCTCGAACACCCCAAAATAACCCCCAGAAATGACCCCCCAAAAATGAATTCCCCACCAAAAAAACCCCAACAATTCTCTCCAAAATAACCCCAAAAATGACCCCCCAAAAACTGATTCTTCCAGAAAAACACCCCAAAAATCTCCTCCAAAGTGACCCCAAAAATGAGCCCCCAAAAACCTGAATGTCCTAGAACACCCCAAAATGACCCCCAAAAATGACCCCCAAAAATGAATCCCCAACCAAAAAACCCCAAAAATCCCCTCCAAATAACCCCAAAAATGACCCCCCAAAAACTGATCCTTCCACAAAAATACCCCAAAAAAACTCCTCCAAAATGACCCCAAAATGACCCCCCAAAAACTGATTCTCAGAGAAAAACACCCCAAAAAACCTCTCCAAAATAACCCCCAAAAATGACCCCCCAAAAACTGATCCTTCCACAAAAACACCCCAAAAAAACTCCTCCAAAATAACCCCCAAAAATGATCCCCCAAAAATGAATCCCCCACCAAAAAACCCCAAAAATTTTCTCCAAAATAACCCCAAAAATGACCCCCCAAAAACTGATCCTTCCACAAAAATACCCCAAAAAAAACTCCAAAATTTCCCCCAAAAATGACCCCCCAAAAATGAATCCCCCACCAAAAAATCCCCAAAAATCCCCTCCAAAATTACCCCAAAAATAACGCCTGAAAAACTGATCCTTCCCAAGCCCCTCCAAAAATTGATCATCCCAGAAAAACACCCCAAAAAACCTCTCCAAAATGACCCCTAAAAATGACCCCCCACAAATGAAACCCCCCAGAATAACCCCCAGAAATGACCCCCCAAAAATGAATTCCCCACCAAAAAAACCCCAACAATTCTCTCCAAAATAACCCCAAAAATGACCCCCCAAAAACTGATCCTTCCACAAAAATACCCCAAAAATCTCCTCCAAAGTGACCCCAAAAATGAGCCCCCAAAAACCTGAATGTCCTAGAACACCCCAAAATAACCCCCAAAAATGACCCCCCAAAAATGAATCCCTCAACAAAAATCCCTAAAAATCCCCTCCAAAATAACCCCAAAAATGACCCCCCAAAAACTGATTCTTCCAGAAAAACACCCCAAAAATCTCCTCCAAAATGCCCCCCAAAATGACCCCCCAAAAAACTGATTCTCACAGAAAAACACCCCAAAAACCTCCAAAATAGCCCCCCAAAAAAGCACCCAAAAATCTCATCCATAATCACCCCCAAAACAACCCCCAAAAACTGCTCCCCAAAAAAAACCTCTCCAAAAGAACTCCCAAAAGTGACCCCCCAAAATAACTCCTCGATTTTCCCTTTTTCCCCCAATTTCCCCAATTTCTCTTTTCCCCCTTTCTCCCTTTTCTCCCTTTTCCCATTTTTTGTGTTTTTTCCTTTTTCCTCCCTTTGTGCTCCCTTTTCCCCCAATTTCCCCCCCAATTCCCCCAAATTTCCCCCCAATTTCCTCACTCTCCCCAAATTCCCTTTTCCCCCGTTTTCCCCTTTTTTCCTCTTTCCTTCCCCCTTTTCCCTTTTCCCTTTCTCCCCTTTTTCCCTTTTCCCCCTATTTTTCCCTCTTTTTTCCCTCTTTTTTCCCTCTTTTTTCCCTCTTTTTTCCCTCTTTTTTCCCCCTTTGTGCCCCCTTTCCCCTCCCAATTTCCCCCCCAATTTCCCCACTCTCCCAAATTCCCTTTTCCCCCATTTTCCCCTTTTTTCCTCTTTCCTTCCCCCTTTTCCCTCTTTCCCCCCCTTTTCCCTTTCCCCCCTTTTCCCCCTCTTTTCCATTTTTCCCTTTTCCCCAATTTCCCCTTTTTCCCCCTATTTTTCCCCTTTTTCCCTCTTCCTGTCTCTCCTTTTCCCCTTTTTCCCATTTTCCCCCCTTTTTTCCTTTCCCCCCTATTTTTCCCCTTTTTCCTCTTCCCCTGTCTCTCCCTTTCCCCTTTTCCCCCTTTTCCATTTTTCCCTTTTCCCCAATTTCCCCCTTTTTTCCATTTTCCCCATTTCCCCTCTTCCCCAATTTCCCCCTTTTTCCATTTTCCCCTTTTCCCCAATTTCCCCCCAATTTCCCCAGTTTCTCTTTTCCCCCTTTCTCCCTTTTCTCCCTTTTCCCATTTTTTGTGTTTTTTCCTTTTTCCTCCCTTTGTGCTCCCTTTTCCCCCAATTTCCCCCCCAATTCCCCCAAATTTCCCCCCAATTTCCTCACTCTCCCCAAATTCCCTTTTCCCCATTTCCCCTTTTTCCTCTTTCCTTCCCCCTTTTCCCTTTTCCCCTTCTCCCCTTTTTCCCTTTTCCCCCTAATTTCCCCTCCTTTTTCCCTCTTTTTTCCCTCTTGTTTCCCTCTTTTTTCCCTCTTTTTTCCCTCTTTTTTCCCCCTTTGTGCCCCCTTTCCCCTCCCAATTTCCCCCCCAATTTCCCCACTCTCCCAAATTCCCTTTTCCCCATTTTCCCCTTTTTCCTCTTTCCTTCCCCCTTTTCCCTCTTTCCCCCCTTTTCCCTTTCCCCCCTTTTCCCCCTCTTTTCCATTTTTCCCTTTTCCCCAATTTCCCCTTTTTCCCCCTATTTTTCCCCTTTTTCCCTCTTCCTGTCTCTCCTTTTCCCCTTTTTCCCCTTTTCCCCATTTTCCCCCCTTTTTTCCTTTCCCCCCTATTTTTCCCCTTTTTCCTCTTCCCCTGTCTCTCCCTTTCCCCTTTTCCCCTCTTTTCAATTTTCCCCTTTTCCCCAATTTCCCCCTTTTTCCATTTTTCCATTTTCCCCCTTTTCCCCAATTTCCCCTTTTTCCTTCCCCCCCTTTTCCCCCTTCCTGTCTCTCCTTTCCCCCTTTTCCCCCCTTTCCCATTTTTCCCTTTTCCCCAATTTCCCCCTTTTTCCATTTTTCCCCTTTTCCCCCCTTTTCCCCCCTTTTCTCCCCCTTTTTCCATTTTTCCCTTATCCCCAATTTCCCCCTTTTTCCATTTTTCCCCTTTTTCCCCTTTTCCCCAATTTCCCCTTTTTCCTTCCCCCCTTTTCCCCCTATTCTTTCCCCATTTTCCCTCTTCCCCTGTCTCTCCTTTCCCCCTTTCCCCCCTTTTCCATTTTTCCATTTTTCCATTTTTCCCTTTTCCCCAATTTCCCCCTTTTTCCACTTTCCCCTTTTTCCCCTTTTCCCCCCCTTTTCCCCCCTTTTCCATTTTTCCATTTCCCCCTTTTTCCCCAATTTCCCCTTTTTCCTTCCCCTCCTTTTCCCCCCTATTCTTTCCCCATTTTCCCTCTTCCCCTGTCTCTCCTTTCCCCCTTTTCCCCCCTTTTCCATTTTTCCATTTTCCCCAATTTCCCCCTTTTTCCATTTTCCCCCTTTTTCCCCTTTTCCCCCCCTTTCCCCCCCTTTTCCATTTTTCCATTTCCCCCTTTTTCCCCAATTTCCCCTTTTTCCTTCCCCCCTTTTCCCCCTATTCTTTTCCCATTTTCCCTCTTCCCCTGTCTCTCCTTCCCCCCTTTTCCCCCCTTTTCCATTTTTCCCAATTTCCCCCTTTTTCCATTTTTCCCCTTTTCCCCCCTTTTTCCCCCTTTTCCCCCCCTTTCCCCCCCTTTTCCATTTTTCCCTTTTCCCCAATTTCCCCCTTTTTCCATTTTTCCCCTTTTTCCCTTTTTCCCCAATTTCCCCTTTTTCCTTCCCCTCCTTTTCCCCCCTATTCTTTCCCCTTTTTCCCTCTTCCCCGTCTCTCCTTTCCCCCTTTTCCCCCCTTTTCCATTTTTCCATTTTCCCCAATTTCCCCCTTTTTCCATTTTCCCCTTTTTCCTCTTTCCCCCCCCTTTCCCCCCCTTTTCCATTTTTCCATTTTCCCCAATTTCCCCAATTTCCCCCTTTTTCCATTTTCCCCTTTTCCCCAATTTCCCCTTTTTCCTTCCCCCCCCCTTTTCCCCCCTATTCTTTCACCATTTTCCCTCTTCCCCTGTCTCTCCTTTCCCCCTTTCCCCCCCTTTTCCATTTTTCCATTTTCCCCAATTTCCCCCTTTTTCCATTTTCCCCTTTTCCCCTTTCCCCCCCCTTTCCCCCCCTTTTCCATTTTTCCATTTCCCCCTTTTTCCCCAATTTCCCCTTTTTCCTTCCCCCCTTTTCCCCCTATTCTTTCCCCTTTTTCCCTCTTCCCCTGTCTCTCCTTTCCCCCTTTTCCCCCCTTTTCCATTTTTCCATTTTCCCCAATTTCCCCCTTTTTCCATTTTTCCCCTTTTCCCCCCTTTTCCCCCCTTTTCTCCCCCTTTTTCCCCTCTTTTCCATTTTTCCCTTTTCCCCAATTTCCCCCTTTTTCCATTTTCCCCTCTTCCCCAATTTCCCCTTTTCCCTTCCCCCCTTTTCCCCCCTATTCTTTCCCCATTTTCCCTCTTCCCCTGTCTCTCCTTTCCCCCTTTTCCCCCTTTTCCATTTTTCCATTTTCCCCCTTTTTCCATTTTTCCCCTTTCCCCCCTTTTTCCCCCTTTTCTCCCCCTTTTTCTCCCCTTTTCCATTTTTCCCTTTTCCCCAATTTCCCCCTTTTTCCATTTTTCCCCTTTTTCCCCAATTTCCCCTTTTTCCTTCCCCCCTTTTTCCCTCTTCCCCTGTCTCTCCTTTCCCCCTTTTCCCCCCTTTTCCATTTTTCCATTTTCCCCAATTTCCCCCTTTTCCATTTTTCCCCTTTCCCCCCCTTTTTCCCCTTTTTCCCCCTTTTTCCCCATTTTTCCCCATTTTTCCCCTTTGTGCTCACTGCCTCCATTTGATTGTTTCCCTGCCAGGCCCCAGGAAAAGGTGACAGGAATGGGGGTGAGTGACTGAATTTGGGGCATTTGGGAATTCCTGGGCATTTTTGGGGGCATTTCCTGCATTTTGGGGATGATCCTGCTCTTTTTTTCTGGGTGATTTCCTCATTTTTTGGATAATTTTCTCATTTTTTGGGGTGATTTTCTCTTTTTTTTTTCCATAATTCTCCCATTTTTGGGGGAAATTTCCTCCTTTTTTCATAAAATTCCCTCACTTTTGGGGCAATTTCCTCCACTTTTTGGATAATTCTGCCATTTTTTGGGTTGATTTTCCCCATTTTGGGACAATTTCCCTTTTTGGGATCGACTTTTCTCCTTTTTGGGCTGATTTCCCTCCATTTTTAGGCTGATTCCCTCCCTTTTTTTAGGTTAATTCCCCCCCATTTTTGGGACAATTTTCATTTTTGGGTTGATTTCCCCCCATTTTGGTTTGACTTTTCTCCTTTTTGGGCTGATTTCCTGATTTTTGGGTTGATTTTCCCCATTTTTAGGGTGACTTCTTAATTTTTGGGACAATTTCTCCCCTTTTTTGGGCTGATTTTCTCCTTTTTGGGCTGATTTTCCCCATATTTCAGGTGATTCCCTTCCATTTTTGGGGTGATTTTACCCCCTTTTGGGACAATTTCCCTTTTTGGGGTGATTTTCCCCCTTTTGGGGTTTTATTTTCCCCCTTTTTGGGGTTTTATTTTCCCCCTTTTGGGGTTTTATTTTCCCCCTTTTTGGGGTGATTTCCTTATTTTTGGGTTGATTTTCCCCCCATTTTTCGGGTGATTTCTCCCTTTTTGGGACAATTTTTCCCCTTTTTGTGTTGATTTTCCCCCTTTTTGGGTTTATTGTCCCCATTTTTGGGCTGATTTTCCCCTTTTTGCTTCAATTTTCCTTTTTGGGTTGATTTCCCTCCTTTTTGGGCTGTTTTCCCCCATTTTTGGGTGTTCCCCTCCTCATTTTTAGGGTTGATTTCCCCCATTTTTAGGGTGATTTTTCCCTTTTTGAAACAATTTCCCTTTTTGGGTTGATTTTCCCCCTTTTTGTGCTGATTTCCTCCTTTTAGGATTGATTTCCCCCATTTTTAGGGTGATTTCCTCCCGTTCTGGGCTGATTTCCTGATTTTTGGGGTTGATTTTCCCCATTGTTAGGGACAATTTCTTCATTTTTGGGACAATTTCTCCCCTTTTTGGGCTGATTTTCTCCATTTTTAGGGTGATTTCCTCCCTTTTTGGGCTCATTTTCCCCTTTTGGGTTGATTTTCCCCTTTTTGGGTTTATTTTCCCCATTTTTAGGGTGATTTCCAACCTTTTTGGGCTCATTTTCCCCTTTTGGGTTGATTTTCCCCTTTTGGGTTGATTTTCCCCCTTTTTGGGTTTATTTTCCCCTTTTGGGTTGATTTCCCCCCTTTTTGGCCACATTTTCCCCTTTTGGGTTGATTTCCCCCCTTTTTAGGCTCATTTTTCCTTTTGGGTTGATTTTCCCCTTTTTGGGTTGATTTTCCCCATTTTATGGTGATTTCCTCCCTTTTTAGGCTCATTTTCCCCTTTTGGGTTGATTTTCCCCTTTTTGTGTTGATTTTCCCCTTTTGGGTTGATTTCCCCCTTTTTGGGCTCATTTTCCCCTTTTGGGTTGATTTCCCCCCTTTTTAGGCTCATTTTTCCTTTTGGGTTGATTTTCCCCTTTTTGGGTTGATTTTCCCCATTTTTAGGGTGATTTCCCCCTTTTTGGGTTGATTTTCCCCTTTTGGGTTGATTTTCCCCTTTTTGGGTTGATTTTCCCCATTTTTAGGGTGATTTCCAACCTTTTTGGGCTCATTTCACTTTTGGGTTGATTTCCCCCCTTTTTGGGTTGATTTTCCCCTTTTGGGTTGATTTCCCCCCTTTTTGGGCTCATTTTCCCCTTTTGGGTTGATTTTCCCCTTTTTGGCTCATTTTCACTTTTGGGTTGATTTCCCCCTTTTTAGGCTCATTTTTCCTTTTGGGTTGATTTTCCCCTTTTGGGTTTATTTTCCCCATTTTTAGGGTGATTTCCTCCCTTTTTGGGCTCATTTTCCCCTTTTGGGTTGATTTTCCCCTTTTTGGGTTGATTTTCCCCTTTTGGGTTGATTTCCCCCCTTTGTAGGCTCATTTTCCTTTTGGGTTGATTTTCCACTTTTTGGGCTCATTTTCCCCATTTTTAGGGTGATTTCCCCCCTGTTTGGGCTCATTTTTCCCCTTTTGGGTTGATTTTCCCCTTTTTGGGTTGATTTTCCCCTTTTGGGTTGATTTTCCCCTTTTGGGTTGATTTCCCCCCTTTTTAGGCTCATTTTTCCTTTTGGGTTGATTTTCCCCTTTTTGGGTTGATTTTCCCCATTTTTAGGGTGATTTCCCCCCTTTTTGGGCTCATTTTCCCCTTTTGGGTTGATTTCCCCCCTTTTTGGGTTTATTTTCCCCTTTTGGGTTGATTTCCCTCCTGTTTGGGCTCATTTTCCCCTTTTGGGTTGATTTCCCCCCTTTTTGGGTTTATTTTCCCCTTCTGGGTTGATTTCCCCCCTTTTTGGGCTCATTTTCCCCTTTTGGGTTGATTTTCCCCTTTTTGTGTTGATTTTCCCCTTTTGGGTTGATTTCCCCCCTGTTTGGGCTCATTTTCCCCTTTTGGGTTGATTTCCCCCCTTTTTAGGCTCATTTTTCCTTTTGGTTGATTTTCCCCTTTTTGGGTTGATTTTCCCCATTTTTAGGGTGATTTCCCCCCTTTTTGGGTTGATTTTCCCCTTTTGGGTTGATTTTCCCCTTTTTGGGCTCATTTTCCCCTTTTGGGTTGATTTTTCCCTTTTTGGGTTTATTTTCCCCATTTTTAGGGTGATTTCCTCCCTTTTTGGGCTCATTTTCCCCTTTTGGGTTGATTTTCCCCTTTTTGGGCTGATTTCCGAACCCCGAAAAAAACCAAAAAAACTCCGAAAAAACCCCCAAAAAACCCCGAAAAAAAACCCCAAAAAACCCTAAAACCCCCCCCAAAAAACCCCAAAAAAGCCCCAAAGAAGCCCCAAAATGCCCAAACTGGAATTTTTCTCCCCAGAGGGCAAGGGCCAGCGGGAGAAGCTGGAGCTGGTGGCCTCGTTCTCCTTCTTTGGCAACGTGATGTCCATGGCCAGCGTGCAGCTGGCCGGGGCCAAGAGGGACGCGCTGCTGCTCAGCTTCAAGGACGCCAAGGTAGGGGGCAAAGGCAGAAACAGCACGGGAAAATCGTCAAAAATGGGGGGAAATAGAAAAAAACAAAATAAAATTGGGGCAGGGCCAAAAAAACCCCCAAAAAATCCCACCAAAAATACTCAAAAAATCCAGAAAAAACCCCAGCAAAGCCATTTTGGGGTGCTGTGTCTCAGTGTTGGGGTGCCCTAGCTCACGTTTGGGGTGCCATAACTCACTTTTGGGGTGCTGTGTCTCAGTGTTGGGGTGCCCTAGCTCACTTTTGGGGTGCTGTATCTCAGTGTTGGGGTGCCATTACTCGCTTTTGGGGTGCTGTATCTCAATGTTGGGGTGCCCTAGCTCACGTTTGGGGTGCCATAACTCACTTTTGGGGTGCTGTGTCTCAGTGTTGGGTGCCCTAGCTCACGTTTGGGGTGCCATAACTCACTTTTGGGGTGCCCTAGCTCACTTTTGGGGTGCTGTATCTCAGTGTTGGGGTGCCATTACTCACTTTTGGGGTGCTGTATCTCAATGTTGGGGTGCCCTAGCTCACGTTTGGGGTGCTGTGTCTCAGTGTTGGGGTGCCATAACTCATTTTTGGGGTGCTGTGTCTCAATGTTGGGGTGCCATCATTCAATTTTGGGGTGCTGTATCTCAATGTTGGGGTGCCCTAGCTCACGTTTGGGGTGCTGTATCTCAATGTTGGGGTGCCCTAGCTCACTTTTGGGGTGCTGTATCTCAGTGTTGGGGTGCCATAACTCATTTTTGGGGTGCTGTGTCTCAATGTTGGGGTGCCATCATTCAATTTTGGGGTGCTGTATCTCAGTGTTGGGGTGCCATCATTCAATTTTGGGGTGCTGTATCTCAGTGTTGGGGTGCCCTAGCTCACTTTTGGGGTGCTGTATCTCAGTGTTGGGGTGCCATTACTCACTTTTGGGGTGCTGTATCTCAATGTTGGGGTGCCATAACTCACTTTTGGGGTGCTGTCCTAGCTCACTTTTGGGGTGCTGTATCTCAATGTTTGTGGTGCCATAACTCAATTTTGGGGTGCTGTATCTCAGTGTTGGGGTGCCATCATTCAATTTTGGGGTGCTGTGGATGACTTTGGGGTGCCATTGGTGACTTTGGGGTGCGGTGGTTGGTTTTGGGGTGCCATTGGTGACTTTGGGGTGCCATAACTCGTTTTTTGGGGTGCCTTTCCCAGCTGTCGGTGGTGGAGTACGACCCCGGCACCCACGACCTCAAGACTCTGTCCCTGCACTACTTCGAGGAGCCGGAGCTCAGGGTGAGCCCAGACCCCAAAAACCCCCAAATTCACCCCAAAAAATGGATTTTGGGGTTCCCTCAGAGCTCAGGGTGAGCTGGGACCCCAAAAGCCCCAAATTTACCCCAAAATTCTCAAATTTCCCCCAAAAATGGATTTTGGGGTTCCCTCAGAGCTCCGGGTGAGCTGGGACCCCAAAGTCACCCCAAAAACCCCCAAATTCACCCCAAAAAAATGGATTTTGGGGTTCCCTCAGAGCTCAGGGTGAGCTGGGACCCCAAAGTCCCAAATTTACCCCAAAACCCCCAAATTTACCCCCAAAACCCCCAAATTTACCCCAAAAATGGATTTTGGGGTTCCCTCAGAGCTCAGGGTGAGCCCAGAACCCCAAATTTACCCCAAAAACCCCAAATTAACCCCAAACATGGATTTTGGGGTTCCCTCAGAGCTCAGGGTGAGCCCAGACCCCAAAAACCCCCAAATTTACCCCAAAAATGGATTTTGGGGTTCCCTCAGAGCTCAGGGTGAGCTGGGACCCCAAAGTCCCCAAATTTACCCCAAAACCCCCAAATTTACCCCAAAAAACCCCAAATTTACCCCAAAAATGGATTTTGGGGGTTCCCTCAGAGCTCAGGGTGAGCCCAGAACCCCAAATTTACCCCAAAAACCCCAAATTAACCCCAAACATGGATTTTGGCGTTCCCTCAGAGCTCGGGGTGAGCCCAGAACCCAAAACCCCCAAATTTACCCCAAAAATGGATTTTGGGGTTCCCTCAGAGCTCAGGGTGAGCTGGGACCCCAAAATCCCAAATTTACCCCAAAAACCCGAAATTAACCCCAAAATCCCCAAATTTACCCCAAAACCCCCCAAATTTACCCAAAAATGGATTTTGGGGTTCCCTCAGAGCTCCGGGTGAGCTGGGACCCCAAAGTCCCAAATTTACCCCAAAAATGGATTTTGGGGTTCCCTCAGAGCTCGGGGTGAGCTGGGACCCCAAAATCCCCAAATTTACCACAAAACCCCCAAATTTACCCCAAACATGGATTTTGGGGTTCCCTCAGAGCTCAGGGTGAACTGGGACCCCAAAATCGCCAAATTTACCCAAAAACCCCCAAATTTACCCCAAAAATGGATTTTGGGGTTCCCTCAGAGCTCAGGGTAGCTGGGACCCCAAAGTCCCAAATTTACCCCAAAATCCCCAAATTTACCCCCAAACCCCCCAAATTTACCCCAAAAATGGATTTTGGGGTTCCCTCTGAACTCAGGGTGAGCTGGGACCCCAAAAGCCCCAAATTTACCCCAAAACCCCCAAATTTACCCCAAAAATGGTTTTTTGGGGTTCCCTCAGAGCTCAGGGTGAGCTGGGACCCCAAAATCCCCAAATTTACCCCAAAACCCCCAAATTTACCCCAAAACCCCCAAATTTACCCCAAAAATGGATTTTGGGGGTTCCCTCAGAGCTCAGGGTGAGCCCAGAACCCCAAATTTACCCCAAAAACCCCAAATTTACCCCAAACATGGATTTTGGCGTTCCCTCAGAGCTCGGGGTGAGCCCAGAACCCCAAAACCCCCAAATTTACCCCAAAAATGGATTTTGGGGTTCCCTCAGAGCTCAGGGTGAGCTGGGACCCCAAAGTCCCAAATTTACCCCAAAAAGCCCCAAATTTACCCCAAAACCCCCCAAATTTACCCCAAAAATGGATTTTGGGGTTCCCTCAGAGCTCCGGGTGATTTGGGACCCCAAAGTCCCAAATTTACCCCAAAACCCCCAAATTTACCCCAAAAAATGGATTTTGGGGTTCCCTCAGAGCTCAGGGTGAGCTGGGACCCCAAAATCCCCAAATTTACCCCAAAAACCCCCAAATTCCCCCCAAAAATGGATTTTGGGGTTCCCTCAGAGCTCCGGGTGAGCCCAGAACCCCAAAAGCCCCAAATTTACCCCAAAACCCCCAAATTTACCCCAAACATGGATTTTGGGGTTCCCTCAGATCTCCGGGGTGAGCTGGGACCCCAAAGTCCCAAATTTACCCCAAAACCCCCAAATTTACCCCCAAAATGGATTTTGGGGTTCCCTCAGAGCTCAGGGTGAGCTGGGACCCCAAAATCCCCAAATTTACCCCAAAACCCCCAAATTTACCCCAAAAATGGATTTTGGCGTTCCCTCAGAGCTCAGGGTGAGCTGGGACCCCAAAGTCCCAAATTTACCCCAAAAAGCCCCAAATTTACCCCAAAAATGGATTTTGGGGTTCCCTCAGAGCTCTGGGTGAGCTGGGACCCCAAAATCCCCAAATTTACCCCAAAACCCCCAAATTTACCCCAAAAATGGATTTTGGGGTTCCCTCAGAGCTCAGGGTGAGCTGGGACCCCAAAGTCCCAAATTTACCCCCAAACCCCCCAAATTTACCCCAAAAAACCCCAAATTTACCCCAAACATGGATTTTGGCGTTCCCTCAGAGCTCAGGGTGAGCTGGACCCCAAAATCCCCAAATTTACCCCAAAACCCCCAAATTTACCCCAAAAAACCCCAAATTTACCCCAAAAATGGATTTTGGGGGTTCCCTCAGAGCTCAGGGTGAGCTGGGACCCCAAAATCCCCAAATTTACCCCAAAACCCCCAAATTTACCCCAAAATGGATTTTGGCGTTCCCTCAGAGCTCCTGGTGAGCTGGGACCCCAAAATCCCCAAATTTACCCCCAAAACCCCCAAATTTACCCCCCAAATCCCCACATTTTCCCCAAAAATGGATTTTGGGGGTTCCCCCAGATCCCAGAATTCTTCCAGAACCCAAAAATCCCTGATTTTTTTCCTCCCAAATCCCCAAATTTCCCCCTAAAATGGATTTGGGGGTTCCCTTTGGTGCATTTTGGGGTTCCCTAAATCCCAGGGTCATCACAGAACCCCAAAATCCCTGAATTCCCCCCCAAATTTTGGGGTTCACCAGATCCCAGGGTTGTCCTGACCATCCCCAATCCCCCCAGATGTGTGGGGTCGCTCTGGGATGGATTTTGGGGTTCCCAAATCCCATTTGGGGTTCCCAAACCCCATTTTTGCAGGATGGCTTCGTGCAGAACACGCACCCAGAGCTCTGGGATGGATTTTGGGGTTCCCCTGGATCCTAGAGCCCCCCTAAATCCCCATTTTTTTTCAGGATGGCTCCATGCAGAAGATGCCCACAGAGCTCTGGGATGGATTTTGGGGTTCCCAAATCCCATTTGGGGTTCCCCTGGATCCCAGATTTATCCCAAATCCCCATTTTTCCACAATGGCTTTGTGCACCCAGAGCTCTGGGATGGATTTTGGGGTTCCCCTCGATTTGGGGTCTCTCCAAGCACCCCAAATCCCATTTTTTGGCAGGACAACTTCATGCAGAACATTCACAGGGAGCTCTGGGATGGATTTTGGGGTTCCAGATTTATCCCAAACCCCATTTTTGCAGGACGGCTTCGTGCAGAACACGCACCCAGAGCTCTGGGATGGATTTTGGGGTTCCAGAGCCCCCCCAATCACCCCAAACCCCGTTTTTTGCAGGATGGCTTCGTGCAGAACGTGCACAGGGAGCTCTGGGATGGATTTTGGGGTTCCAGATTTATCCAAAATCCCCATTTTTTGCAGGATGGCTTCGTGCAGAACACGCACCCAGAGCTCTGGGATGGATTTTGGGGTTCCAGATCCCCTGAAATCACCCCAAACCCCGTTTTTTGCAGGACAGCTTCGTGCAGAACGTGCACAGGGAGCTCTGGGATGGATTTTGGGGTTCCAGAGCCACCCCAATCACCCCAAATCCCATTTTTTGCAGGACAACTTCGTGCAGAACGTGCACAGGGAGCTCTGGGATGGATTTTGGGGTTCCAGAGCCACCCCAATCACCCCAAACCCCGTTTTTTGCAGGACGGCTTCATGCAGAACGTGCACAGGGAGCTCTGGGATGGATTTTGGGGTTCCAGATCCCCTGAAATCCCCATTTTTTCAGGATGACTTTAGACAGAACATACACCCAGAGCTCTGGGATGGATTTTGGGGTTCCAGATCCCCTGAAATCACCCCAAACCCCGTTTTTTGCAGGACGGCTTCGTGCAGAACGTGCACAGGGAGCTCTGGGATGGATTTTGGGGTTCCAGATCCCCTGAAATCACCCCAAACCCCGTTTTTTGCAGGACGGCTTCGTGCAGAACGTGCACACCCCCCGGGTGCGCGTGGACCCCGACGGGCGCTGCGCGGTGATGCTGATCTACGGCACCCGCCTGGTGGTGCTGCCCTTCCGCAGAGACTCCCTGGCCGACGAGCACGAGGGGCTGGTGGGAGAGGGGTGAGAGACCCCCCCAGACCCCCCCCGGGGCGCCCCAAAAGCCAGAACCAGCCCCCCTGAACCCCCCACCCCACAGGCAGAAGTCGAGTTTCCTGCCCAGCTACATCATCGACGTGCGCGAGCTGGACGAGAAACTGCTCAACATCATCGACATGCAGTTCCTGCACGGCTACTACGAGCCCACGCTGCTGATCCTCTTCGAGCCCAACCAGACCTGGCCCGGGTCAGTCTGGGGGTCCCACGGGGATTTTGGGGGGTTTGGAGGCAGTTTGGAGGGAATTTGGGGTGTTTTGGAGGGGATTTCAGGGGTCCCAGCCCATGCAGTTCCTGCATGGCCACTGTGAGCCCACCCTGCTGATCCTCTGTGAGCCCAACCAGAGCTGGCCCGGGTCAGTCTGGGGGTTTGGGGGGATTTTGGGGAGATTTGGAGTATTTTGAGGGGATTTCAGGGAGTTTTGGGGTGGTTTTAGGAGTTTTGGAGGGGGTTTTAGGGGTCCCAGCCCATGCAATTCCTGCATGGCCACTATGAGCCCACCCTGCTGATCCTCTCTGAGCCAACCAGACCTGGCCCGGGTCAGTCTGGGGGTCCCACGGGGATTTTGGGGGGTTTGGAGGCAGTTTGGATGGATTTCAAGGGGCGTTTAAGGGGATTTCAGGAGGTTTTGGGGTTGTTTGAGGTGATTTTGGAGGGGTTTCAGGGGGTTTTGGGTTCCCAGCCCATGCAGTTCCTGCATGGCCACTGTGAGCCCACCCTGCTGATCCTCTGTGAGCCCAACCAGAGCTGGCCCGGGTCAGTCTGGGGCTTTGGGGGGCTTGGAGCAGTTTTGGGGTGATTTCTGGGGGATTTGGGGGTGTTTTAGGGTTTTCTGGGGGTGGTTTCAGTGGTTTTGGGGTCTCAGGGGGTTTTGGGGTTCCCAGCCCATGCAGTTCCCCCATGGTTACCGTGAGCCCACCCTGCTGATCCTCTGTGAGCCCAACCAGACCTGGCCCGGGCCAGTCTGGGCTCTGGGGGGATTTGGGGTCAGGCTGTGTTTGTCACCCCCAGGTGACACGGTGTCCCCACAGGAGGGTGGCAGTGCCATGGGTGGGGTCAGGCTGTGTTTGTCACCCCCCAGGTGACACGGTGTCCCCACAGGAGGGTGGCAGTGCCATGGGTGGGGTCAGGGTGTGTTTGTCACCCCCAGGTGACACGGTGTCCCCACAGGAGGGTGGCAGTGCCATGGGTGGGGGTCAGGCTGTGTTTGTCACCCCCAGGTGACACGGTGTCCCCACAGGAGGGTGGCAGTGCGGCAGGACACTGTGACACCCCCAGGTGACAGGGCTGTCCCCACAGGAGGGTGGCAGTGCGGCAGGACACAGGTGGTGTCCGTCACCCCCCAGGTGACACAGAGGTGACACGGTGTCCCCAGAGGAGGGTGGCAGTGCCATGGGTGGGGTCAAGCTGTGTTTGTCACCCCCAGGTGACACGGTGTCCCCACAGGAGGGTGGCAGTGCCATGGGTGGGGTCAGGGTGTGTTTGTCACCCCCAGGTGACAGGGCTGTCCCCACAGGAGGGTGGCAGTGCCATGGGTGGGGTCAGGGTGTGTTTGTCACCCCCAGGTGACACGGTGTCCCCACAGGAGGGTGGCAGTGCGGCAGGACACGTGCAGCATCGTGGCCATCTCGCTGAACATCCTGCAGCGCGTGCACCCGGTGATCTGGTCCCTGAGCTCGCTGCCCTTCGACTGCACCCAGGCACTGCCTGTGCCCAAACCCATCGGTCAGTGACACTGACAGTGACAGTGACAGTGACACAGTGACAGTGACACAGTGACGGTGACACAGTGACAGTGACACAGTGACACAGTGACAGTGACACAGTGACACAGTGACAGTGATCTGGTCCCTGAGCTCGCTGCCCTTCGACTGCACCCAGGCACTGCCTGTGCCCAAACCCATCGGTCAGTGACACTGACAGTGACAGTGACAGTGACACAGTGACAGTGACACAGTGACGGTGACACAGTGACAGTGACACAGTGACACAGTGACAGTGACACAGTGACACAGTGACAGTGATCTGGTCCCTGAGCTCGCTGCCCTTCGACTGCACCCAGGCACTGCCTGTGCCCAAACCCATCGGTCAGTGACACTGACAGTGACAGTGACACAGTGACAGTGACACAGTGACAGTGACACAGTGACGGTGACACAGTGACACAGTGACAGTGACACAGTGACGGTGACACAGTGACAGTGACACAGTGACACAGTGACAGTGATCTGGTCCCTGAGCTCGCTGCCCCTTCGACTGCACCCAGGCACTGCCTGTGCCCAAACCCATCGGTCAGTGACACTGACAGTGACAGTGACACAGTGATGGTGACACAGTGACAGTGACACAGTGACACAGTGACAGTGATCTGGTCCCTGAGCTCGCTGCCCTTCGACTGCACCCAGGCACTGCCTGTGCCCAAACCCATCGGTCAGTGACACTGACAGTGACAGTGACACAGTGACAGTGACACAGTGACAGTGACACAGTGACACAGTGACGGTGACAGTGACACAGTGACAGTGACACAGTGACGGTGACACAGTGACGCAGTGACACAGTGACAGTGACACAGTGACAGTGACACAGTGACACAGTGACAGTGACAGTGACACAGTGACAGTGACACAGTGACACAGTGACAGTGACAGTGATCTGGTCCCTGAGCTCGCTGCCCTTCGACTGCACCCAGGCACTGCCTGTGCCCAAACCCATCGGTCAGTGACACTGACAGTGACAGTGACACAGTGACACAGTGACAGTGACACAGTGACACAGTGACAGTGACACAGTGACGGTGACACAGTGACGCAAGTGACACAGTGACAGTGACACAGTGACAGTGACACAGTGACTGACACAGTGACAGTGACACAGTGACAGTGACAGTGACACAATGACAGTGACACAATGACACAGTGACAGTGACACAGTGACACAGTGACAGTGACACAGTGACAGTGACACAGTGACTGACACAGTGACAGTGACACAGTGACAGTGACAGTGACAGTGACACAATGACAGTGACACAATGACACAGTGACAGTGACACAGTGACACGATGACACAGTGACAGTCAGTCAGTGACACAGGGGGTGTGGTGACACTGACACTGTCCCCATGTCCCCAGTGTCACAGGGGGTGTGGTGACCGTGACAATGACACTGACACTGTCCCCATGTCACCACGTCCTAGGTGCTGTGGTGATGGTGTGATGAGGGTGACAGTGGTGATGGTGTGGTGACAGTGACACTGTCCCTGTCCCCAGTGTCCCAGGGGGTGTGGTGATGATGACAATGACACTCTCCCCATGTTCCAGGGGGTGTGATGACAATGACAATAACACTGTCCCCAATGTCCCCATGTCCCCAATGTCCCAGGGGGTGTGGTGATGGTGACAATGACACTGTCACTGTCCCCATGTCCCAGGGTGTGTGGTGACAACGACAATGACACTGATACTGTCCCCATGTCCCAGGGGGTGTGGTGACAACGACACTGTCACTGTCCCCATGTCCCAGGGGGTGTGGAGATGGTGACAATGACACTGACACTGTCCCCATGTCCCAGGGGGTGTGGTGACAGTGACACTGACACTGTCCCCATGTCCCAGGGGGTGTGGAGATGATGACAATGACAATAACACTGTCCCCATGTCCCAGGGGGTGTGGTGACAACGACACTGTCACTGTCCCCATGTCCCAGGGGGTGTGGAGATGGTGACAATGACACTGACACTGTCCCCATGTCCCAGAGGGTGTGTTGACAGTGACACTGACACTGTCCCCATGTCCCAGGGGGTGTGGAGATGATGACAATGACACTGACACTGTCCCCATGTCCCAGGGGGTGTGGTGACAGTGACAGTGACACTGTCCCCAATGTCCCCATGTCCCAGGGGGTGTGGAGATGGTGACAATGACAATAACACTGTCCCCATGTCCCAGGGGGTGTTGTGATCTTCGCTGTGAACTCGCTGCTGTACCTGAACCAGAGCGTGCCCCCGTACGGGGTGGCCCTGAACAGCCTCACCTGCGGCACCACCGTGTTCCCTCTGCGTGAGTGACACTGTCCCCTGTCACCCGTCACTGTCCCTGTCACCATCCCTGTCCCTGTACGGGGGTGACACTGAACAGCCTCACCTGCGGCACCACCGTGTTCCCTCTGTGTGAGTGACACTGTCCCCTGTCACCTGTCCCTGTCACCCGTCACTGTCCCTCTACGGGGTGACACTGAACAGCCTCACCTGCGGCACCACCGTGTTCCCTCTGTGTGAGTGACACATCTGTCCCCTCTCACTGTCCCCTGTCACTGTCCTCATCTCTGTCACTGTCCTGTGTCCCTGTCAGTGTCCCTGTCACTGTTCCCATCCCTGTCCCTGCCCCTGTACGGGGTGACACTGAACAGCCTCACCTGCGGCACCACCGTGTTCCCTCTGCGTGAGTGACACTGTCCCCTGTCACCTGTCCCTGTCACCTGTCCCTGTCCCTGTCCCTGTACGGGGTGACACTGAACAGCCTCACCTGCGGCACCACCGTGTTCCCTCTGCATGAGTGACACTGTCACCTGTCACCATCCCTGTCCCTGTCCCTGTACAGGGTGGCCCTGAACAGCCTCACCTGTGGCACCACCGTGTTCCCTCTGCGTAAGGGACGCACCTGGCCCTGTCTCTGTCCCCTGGCCCTGTCTGTGTCACTGTCCCCTGTCCCTGTCCCTGTCCCCATCTCTATCGCTATCCCATTCCCATTTCTTGTGTCCCCATCCCTGTCCTGTCCCTGGCGCTGTCCCCGTTCCTGTCCCTGTTTCCATCCCTGTCCCCATCTGTGTCCGTCTCCCCAGTTGTGACACTCTCCATTCCTGTCCCCGTCCCTGCTGTCCCTGTCCCCATCCCTGTCCCCATCCCTGCTGTGACTGTCCCCCTCCCTGTCCCATCCCTGTCCCCATCCCTGTCCCCATCCCTGCTGTCATTGTCCCCATCCCTGTCCCATCCCTGTCCCATCCCTGTCCCCATCCCTGTCCCCGTCCCTGCTGTGACTGTCCCCCTTCCTGTCCCATCCCTGTCCCCATCCCTATCCCCATCCCTGTCCCATCCCTGTCCCCACCCCAGCTGTGACTGTCCCCGTCCCCACTGTGACAGTCCCCATCCCTGTCCCTGTCCCCGTCGCTGTCCCTGTCCCCTGTCCCCACTGTTCCTGTCCCATCCCTGTCCCCACTGTCCCCACCCCAGCTGTGATTGTCCCCGTCCCCACTGTGACTGTCCCCATCCCTGTCCCTGTCCCCCACCCCCCCCTGTGACTGTCCCCATCCCTGTCCCATCCCTGTCCCTGTCCCCACTGTTCCTGTCCCTATCCCTGTCCCCATCCCCACTGTCCCCTATCCCATCCTTGTCGCTGTCCCCAGCTGTGACTGTCCCCGTTTCTGTCCCCATCCCTGTCCCCACTGTGACTGTCCCATCCCTGTCCCTGTCCCTGTCCCCACCCCAGCTGTGACTGTCCCCGTCACTGTCCCCATCCCCACTGTCCCTGTCCCAGTTGTCCCCTGTCCCCATCCCCACTGTGACTGTCCCCATCGCTGTCCCCATCCCTGTCCCTGTCGCTGTGCCCACTGTCCCCTGTCCCCACCTGACTGTCCCTGTCCCCGTCGCTGTCCCCAGGGATCCAGGAGGGCGTGAGGATGACTCTGGACTGTGCCCAGGCCACCTTCATCTCCTACGACAAGATGGTCATCTCGCTCAAGGGGGGGGAGATGTGAGTCTGGGGGGGGTCCTGGGGGTGTCCCCAGGGGTTTCGGGGTGTCCCCAAGGGGATTTGGGGTGTCCCCCAAGGGTTTGGGGTGTCCCCTGTCCCCCCCCTAAAGTGCCACCCCCTGTCCCAGCCATGTCCTGGCTCTGCTCAGGGACAGGGTGAGCTCTGTCCCCCTCCTGCCCTGGGACACCCCTGGGGGTTTCTGGGGTGACTTTTGGGGGTCTCCAGGGATTGTGGGGGGGGCTGGGGGTGTCCCCAAGGCTTTGGGGTGTCCCCAAGGGGATTTGGGGTGTTCCCAAGGGTTTGGGGTGTCCCCAAGGGTTTGGGGTGTCCCCTGTCCCCCCCCTGAAGTGCCACCCCCTGTCCCAGCCATGTCCTGGCTCTGCTCAGGGGCAGGGTGAGCTCTGTCCCCTCCGGCCCTGGGACACCCCTGGGGGTTTCTGGGGTGACTTTTGGGGTCTCCAGGGATTGTGGGGGGGGCCCGGGGGTGTCCCCAGTGGTTTGGGGGTGTCCCCAGGGGGGTTTGGAGTGTCCCCAGGGGTTTGGGGTATCCCCTTTCCCCCCCTGAAGTGCCACCCCCTGTCCCAGCCATGTCCTGGCTCTGCTCAGGGATAGGGTGAGCTCTGTCCCCTCCGGCCCTGGGACACCCCTGGGGGTTTCTGGGGTGACTTTTGGGGGTTTCCAGGGATTGTGGGGGGTCCCGGGGGTGTCTCCAGTGGTTTGGGGTGTCCCCAAGGGGATTTGGGGTGTTCCCAAGGGTTTGGGGTGTCCCCTGTCCCCCCCCTAAAGTGCCACCCCCTGTCCCAGCCATGTCCTGGCTCTGCTCAGGGGCAGGGTGAGCTCTGTCCCCTCCTGCCCTGGGGACACCCCTGGGGGTTTCTGGGGTGACTTTTTGGGGTCTCCAGGGATTGTGGGGGGGCCCGGGGGTGTCCCCAGTGGTTTGGGGGTGTCCCCAGGGGGGTTTGGAGTGTCCCCAGGGGTTTGGGGTATCCCCTGTCCCCCCGCCTGAAGTGCCACCCCCTGTCCCAGCCATGTCCTGGCTCTGCTCAGGGACAGGGTGAGCTCTGTCCCCTCCGGCCCTGGGACACCCCTGGGGGTTTCTGGGGTGACTTTTGGGGTCTCCAGGGATTGTGGGGGGGCCCGGGGGTGTCCCCAGTGGTTTGGGGTGTCCCCAGGGGGGTTTGGAGTGTCCCCAGGGGTTTGGGGTGTCCCCTGTCCCCCCCCCCTGAAGTGCCACCCCCTGTCCCAGCCATGTCCTGGCTCTGCTCAGGGACAGGGTGAGCTCTGTCCCCTCCTGCCCTGGGACACCCCTGGGGGTTTTTGGGGTGACTTTGGGGGGTCTCCAGGGATTGTGGGGGGGCCCGGGGGTGTCCCCAAGGGTTTGGGGTGTCCCCAAGGGTTTGGGGTGTCCCCTGTCCCCCCCCTGAAGTGCCACCCCCCTGTCCCAGCCCTGTCCTGGCTCTGCTCAGGGACAGGGTGAGCTCTGTCCCCTCCTGCCCTGGGACACCCCTGGGGGTTTCTGGGGTGACTTTTGGGGGTCTCCAGGGATTGTGGGGGGGCCTGGGGGTGTCCCCAGTGGTTTAGGGGTGTCCCCAGTGGTTTGGGGGTGTCCCCAAGTGTTTGTCACCCCTCTGAGTGTCCCTTTCGTGTCCCAGCTCTGTGCTGACGCTGATCGCGGACGGGACGCGCTCTGTCCTGTGGGACAAGGGGGGGTCCCTGGGGGGTCCTGGTTTTTCTGGGGGTGTCCCCAAGGCTTTGGGGATGTCCCCAAGGGTTTGGGGATGTCCCCAAGGGGTTTGGGGGCATCCCCAAGGGGTTTGGGGGTGTCCCCCAAGGGTTTGGGGGTGTCCCCAAGGGGTTGTCACCCCCCTGAGCTGTCCCTTTGCCGTCCCAGCTACGTGCTGACGCTGATCACGGACGGGATGCGCTCCGTGCGCTCCTTCCACTTCGACAAAGCGGCCGCCTCCGTCCTGACCACCTGTGTGAGCACCTGGGGACACCTGGGGACACCGGGGACAGGGGGGACAGTGGGGACACTGGGGACAGTGGGGACACTGGGGACAACTGTGTGAGCACCCGGGGACACCTGGGGACACCTGGGGACACTGGGTACACCTGGGGACACCTGGGGACAGTGGGGACACCTGGTGACAGTGGGGACACCTGTGTGAGCACCTGGGGACACTGGGGACAGTGGGGACAGTGGGTACACCTGGGGACGCCTGGGGACAGTGGGGACACTGGGGACACCTGTGTGAGCACCCGGGGACACCTGGGGACAGTGGGGACACTGGGGACACCTGGGGACACCTGGGGACACCGGGGACACCTGGGGACAGTGGGGACACCTGTGTGAGCACCTGGGGACACCGGGGACAGTGGGGACACCTGGGGACAGTGGGGACACTGGGGACACCTGTGTGAGCACCTGGGGACACCTGGGGACACTGGGGACACCAGGGACACTGGGGACACCTGTGTGAGCACCTGGGGACACCTGGGGACACGGGGGACACCGGGGACAGTGGGGACAGTGGGGACAACTGTGTGAGCACCTGGGGACACCTGGGGACACTGGGGGACACTGGGGACACCTGGGGACACTGGGGACACTGGGGACAGTGGGGACACCTGTGTGAGCACCTGGTGACCCTGAGGTGACCCCGGTGCCGCCGTGCCCGCAGATGGTGCCGCTGGAGCCGGGCTATCTGTTCCTGGGCTCCCGCCTGGGCAACTCGCTCCTGCTCAGGTACACGGAGAAGCTGCAGGAGGCGCCCGCGGGGCCGGGCAGGGACGGGCCCGACAGACAGGTGAGGCCTGAGCCACACCTGGGCACCCCACACCCCACATGGGCACCCCAAAATCCACCTGGGCACCCCAAAATGAACCTGGGAACCCCAGATCACACCTGGGCACCCCACATCCACATGGGCACCCCAAAATGAACCTGGGAACCCCAGATCACACCTGGGCACCCCACACCCACATGGGCACCCCAAAATCCACCTGGGCACCCCAAAATGAACCTGGGAACCCCGAAATCCTCCCCAAGAACCCCAAACGCTTTCCGAGATCCCCAAATCCCCATCCCAGAGCTGGGCTCGGCAGGGAGGGGCCCGACAGGTGAGACCTGAGCCACACCTGGGCACCCCACATCCACATGGGCACCCCAGATCACACCTGGGCACCCCAAATCCACATGGGCACCCCAAAATGAACCTGGGAACCCCAAATCCACCTGGGAACCCCACATCCACCTGGGCACCCCAAAATGAACCTGGGCACCCCAAAATCCACCTGGGCACCCCACATCACACCTGGGCACCTCAGATCCACATGGGTACCCCAAATCCACTTGGGGATCCCCAAATCCACCTGGGCACCCCAAATCACACCTGGGCACCCCAAAAATCACCTGGGGGATCCCCAAAATCCACCTGGGGACCCCAAATCACACCTGGGCACACCAAAATGAACCTGGGAACCCCAAAATCCACCTGGGCACCCCAAAGTCCACCTGGGGATCCCCAAATCACACCTGGGAACCCCAAAATGAACGTGGGAACCCCAAATAACACCTGGGGATCCCCAAATCACACCTGGGCACCCCAGATCACACCTGGGCACCCCAGATCCACCTGGGCACCCCAAATCACACCTGGGCACCCCAGAATGAACCTGGGCACCCCAAATCCACCTGGGCACCCCAGATCACACCTGGGAACCCCAAAATCCACCTGGGGATCCCAAAATCCATCTGGGCACCCCAAATCACACCTGGGCACCCCCAAATCACACCTGGGCACCCCATATCCACCTGGGCACCCCAAAATGAACCTGGGAACCCCAAAATGAACCGGGGAACCCCAAATCCACCTGGGCACCCCACGTCCACCTGGGCACCCCACATCCACCTGGGGATCCCAAAATCCATCTGGGCACCCCAAATCACACCTGGGAACCCCAAAATGAACCTGGGAGCCCCAGATCACACCTGGCACCCCACATCACACCTGGGCACCCCAAATCCACCTGGGCACCCCAGATCCACATGGGCACCCCAAAATCCACCTGGGGATCCCCAAATCCACCTGGGCACCCCAGATCACACCTGGGAACCCCAAAATCCACCTGGGGATCCCCAAATCCACCTGGGCACCCCAAATCACACCTGGGCACCCCAGATCACACCTGGGCACCCCAAATCCACCTGGGGATCCCCAAATCCACCTGGGAACCCCAAAATGAACCTGGGCACCCCAAATCACACCTGGGCACCCCAAATCCACCTGGGGATCCCCAAATCACACCTGGGCACCCCAAAAATCACCTGGGGATCCCCAAAATCCACCTGGGGACCCCACATCACACCTGGGCACCCCAGATCACACCTGGGCACCCCAAATCACACCTGGGCACCCCAAAATCCTCCCCAAGAACCCCAAACCCTTTCCGAGATCCCAAATCCCCATCCCAGAGCCGGGCTGGGCAGGGACGGGCCCAACAGACAGGTGAGAGCCTGAAACACACCTGGGCACCCCACATCCACATGGGCACCCCAGATCACACCTGGGCAACCCAAATCACACCTGGGGATCCCAAAATCCACCTGGGGACCCCAAATCACACCTGGGAACCCCAAAATCCACCTGGGGACCCCAGAACTCACCTGGGCACCCCGAACCCGTCCCTTTCCCCCCCCAGGAGGAGCCCCCGGTGAAGAAGAAACGCTCGGAGCCATCGGGGCCGTGGGCAGGTGGGGGACACCTGGGGACACCTGAGGGACACCTGGGGACACCTGGGGACACCTGGGGGATACCTGGGGACACACTGGGGACACCTGGGGACACCTGGGGACACTGGAGGCACCTGGGGGACACTGGAGGCACCTGGGGACACCTAGGGGACACCTGGGGACACCTGGGAGACACCTGGGGACACCTGGGGCCACCTGGGAGACACCTGGGGACACCTGGGAGACACCTGGGGACACCTGGGGCCACCTGGGAGACACCTGGGGACACCTGGGAGACACCTGGGGACACCTGGGGGACATCCTGGGGACACTGGAGGCACCTGGGGGACACCCTGGGGACACCTGAGGACACCGGGGGACACCTGGGGGGATTTGGGGACCCTGGGGACACTCTGGGGACATTGGGGCACACCTGGGGACCTGTAGAGACACTGGGGGGGTGACACAGGTGACAGCAGGTGACAGCTGGTGACACAGGTGTGTCCCTGTCCCAGGGGGTGACACAGATGACGCAGGGTGACACAGGTGACAGTAGGTGACAGAGGTGACAGTGGGTGGCAGTGGGTGACAGTGGGTGACACAGAGTGACAGAGGTGACAGTGGGTGACACAGAGTGACAGAGGTGACAGTGGGTGACACAGAGTGGCAGTGGGTGACAGTGGGTGGCAGTAGGTGACAGGTGTGTCCCTGTGCCAGGAGGGTGACAGCAGGTGACACAGGGTGACCCAGGTGTGTCCCTGTGGCAGGGGGTGACAGCAGGTGACACAGGGGTGACACAGGTGACAATGGGTGACACAGGTGACAGGCATGTGTGTCCCTGTCCCAGGGGGGTGACACAGGGGTGACGGTAGGTGACGCAGGTGGCAGTAGGTGACAGCAGGTGTGTCCCTGTGGCAGGGGGGTGACAGTGTGTGACAGTAGGTGACAGTGGGTGACACAGGGGTGGCACAGGTGACACCGGGTGGCACAGGTGACAGGCGTGTCCCTGTGCCAGGGGGGTGGCAGTAGGTGACAGAAGGGTGACAGTGGGTGACGCAGGGGTGGCACAGGTGGCACTCCTGTCCCTGTGCCAGGGGGGTGGCAGTGGGTGGCACAGGTGGCACAGGTGACAGTGGGTGGCACTCCTGTCCCTGTGCCAGGGGGGTGACACAGGTGGCACAGGTGGCACAGGTGGCACTCCTGTCCCTGTGCCAGGGGGGTGACAGTGGGTGACAGAGGAGTGGCAGTAGGTGACAGAGGGGTGACAGTGGGTGGCACAGGTGACACAGGTGGCACTCCTGTCCCTGTGCCAGGGGGGTGACACAGGTGGCACAGGTGACAGTGGGTGGCACAGGTGGCACAGGTGGCACTCCTGTCCCTGTGCCAGGGGGGTAGCAGTGGGTGGCACAGGGGTGGCACAGGTGGCACAGGTGGCACTCGTGTCCCTGTGCCAGGGGGGTGACAGTGGGTGACGCAGGGGTGACAGTGGGTGGCGCAGGGGTGGCAGTGGGTGGCACAGGGGTGACAGTGGGTGGCACAGGTGGCACAGGTGGCACTCGTGTCCCTGTGCCAGGGGGGAAGCCGCAGGCTCAGGACGAGGTGGACGAGATCGAGGTGTACGGCAGCGAGGCGGCCTCGGGGACACAGCTGGCCACCTACTCCTTCGAGGTGATGTCATTGTCATTGTCACCTGTGCGTGTGTCACCTGTGTGTCTGTCACCTGTGTGTGTGTCACCTGTCACCTGTCTGTAACCTGTGTGTCACCTCCCTGTCACACCCAGCTGGCCACCTACTCCTTCGAGGTGATGTCATTGTCACCTGTGCGTCTGTCACCTGTGTGTCTGTCACCTGTGTGTCACCTGTGTGTCACCTGTGTGTCTGTCACCTGTGTGTCACCTGTGTGTCACCTGTGCGTCTGTCACCTGTGTGTGTGTCACCTGTGTGTCACCTGTGTGTCACCTGTGCGTCTGTCACCTGTGTGTCACCTCCCTGTCACACCCAGCTGGCCACCTACTCCTTCGAGGTGATGTCATTGTCACCTGTGCATCTGTCACCTGTGTGTGTGTCACCTGTGTGTCACCTGTGTGTCACCTGTGCGTCTGTCACCTGTGTGTCTGTCACCTGTCACCTGTGTGTCACCTCCCTGTCACACCCAGCTGTCCACCTATTCCTTCGAGGTGATGTCATTGTCATTGTCACCTGTGTGTCACCTGTGTGTGTGTCTGTCACCTGTGTCACCTCCCTGTGACACCCAGCTGGCCACCTACTCCTTTGAGGTACTGTAATTGTCGCCTGTGTGTCACCTGTGTCACCTGTCTGTTACCTGTGTCATCTCTGTGTCATCTGTCTGTCACCTCCCCGTGACACCCAGCTGGCCACCTCCTCCTTTGAGGTATTGTCACCCGTGTGTCACCTGTGTCACCTGTCACCTGTGTGTCTGTCACCTGTGTGTCACCTGTGTGTCACCTCCCTGTCACCTCCCTGTCACACCCAGCTGGCCACCTCCTCCTTTGAGGTACTGTCATTGTCACCTGTGTGTCACCTGTGTGTCACCTGTGTGTCACCTGTGTCACCTCCCTGTGGCTCCAGCTGGCCATGTACTCCCTCGGGGTACTGTCACCTCCCTGTCACCTCCCTGTCACCTCCCTGTCACCTGTGTGCCCCCCCCGTGTGACGGCGCTGTCCCCGTGCCAGGTGTGTGACAGCATCCTCAACATCGGGCCCTGCGCCAACGCCGCCATGGGGGAGCCGGCCTTCCTGTCCGAGGAGGTGAGGGACCCCAAAATGTACCCCAAATTGTACCCCAAAATGTACCCCAAACCCGGCCTTCCTGTCCGAGGAGGTGAGGGACCCCAAAATGTACCCCAAAATGTACCCCAAAATGTACCCCAAAATGTACCCCAAAATGTACCCCAAACCCGGCCTTCCTGTCCGAGGAGGTGAGGGACCCCAAAATGTACCCCAAAATGTACCCCAAAATGTACCCCAAAATGTACCCCAAAATGTACCCCAAACCCGGCCTTCCTGTCCGAGGAGGTGAGGGACCCCAAAATGTACCCCAAAATGTACCCCAAACCCGGCCTTCCTGTCCGAGGAGGTGAGGGACCCCAAAATGTACCCCAAAATGTACCCCAAACCCAGCCTTCCTGTCCGAGGAGGTGAGGGACCCCAAAATGTACCCCAAAATGTACCCCAAAATGTACCCCAAAATGTACCCCAAAATGTACCCCAAACCCGGCCTTCCTGTCCGAGGAGGTGAGGGACCCCAAAATCCCCAAAATGTACCCCAAAATGTACCCCAAAAACCACCCCAAACCCGGCCTTCCTGTCCGAGGAGGTGAGGGACCCCAAAATCCCCAAAATGTACCCCAAAATGTACCCCAAAAACCACCCCAAACCCGGCCTTCCTGTCCGAGGAGGTGAGGGACCCCAAAATCCCCAAATTGTACCCCAAAAAAACCCAAATCCACCCCAAAAACCACCCCAAACCCGGCCTTCCTGTCCGAGGAGGTGAGGGACCCCAAAATCCCCAAAATGTACCCCAAAATGTACCCCAAAATGTACCCCAAAATGTGCCCCAAACCCGGCCTTCCTGTCCGAGGAGGTGAGGGACCCCAAAATGTACCCCAAAATGTACCCCAAAATGTACCCCAAAATGTACCCCAAAATGTACCCCAAACCCGGCCTTCCTGTCCGAGGAGGTGAGGGACCCCAAAATCCCCAAAATGTACCCCATAAACCCCAAATTGTACCCCAAAATGTACCCCAAACCCGGCCTTCCTGTCTGAGGAGGTGAGGGACCCCAAAGGTACCCCAAAAAATAACCCAAATGTACCCCAAAAACCCCAAAATGTACCCCAAATGTGCCCCAAACCCGGCCTTCCTGTCTGAGGAGGTGAGGGGAGAAAAACCCCAAAAAACACCCCAAAAAACCCCCCAAAAAACACCCCAAAAAACACCCCAAAATGTACCACAAAAACTCACCCCAAACCCGGCCTTCCTGTCTGAGGAGGCGAGGGACACAAAAACCCCAAAATGTGCCTCAAAATGTACCCCAAAAGCCCAAAATGTACCCCAGAAACCCACCCCAAAACCCACCCTAAAATCCACCCCAAACCTGACCTTCCTGTCAAGAGGGTGAGGGGGAAAAAGCCCTAAAAACACCCCAAAATGTGCCCCAAAAACCCCAAAATGTGCCCCAAAAAGCCCAAAGCTGACCCCGCTGTCTCTCTGCAGTTCCAGAACAGCCCCGAGCCCGACCTGGAGATCGTCCTGTGCTCGGGGTACGGCAAGAACGGGGCCCTGACCGTGCTGCAGGTACCCAAAAACCCCAAAAACCACCCCAAAAATCACCCCAAAAACCCCAAACCCTGCCTGTGCTCGGGGTATGGCAAGAACGGGGCTCTGACCGTGCTGCAGGTACCCAAAAACCCCAAAAACCACCCCAAAAACATCACAAACACACCCCAAAAACCCCAAACCCTGCCTGTGCTCGGGGTACGGCAAGAACGGGGCCCTGACCGTGCTGCAGGTACCCAAAAACCCCAAAAACCACCCCAAAAATCACCCCAAAACCAGCCCTGAACCCCAAACCCTGCCTGTGCTCGGGGTACGGCAAGAACGGGGCTCTGACTGTGCTGCAGGTACCCAAAAACCCCAAAAATCACCCCAAAAATCACCCCAAAAACCCCAAACCCTGCCTGTGCTCGGGGTACGGCAAGAACGGGGCCCTGACCGTGCTGCAGGTACCCAAAAACCACCCCAAAAATCACCCCAAAAACCCCCAAACACACCCCAAAAACCCCAAACCCTGCCTGTGCTCGGGGTACGGCAAGAACGGGGCTCTGACCGTGCTGCAGGTACCCAAAAACCCCAAAAACCACCCCAAAAATCACCCCAAAAATCACCCCAAAAACCCCAAACCCTGCCTGTGCTCGGGGTACGGCAAGAACGGGGCCCTGACCGTGCTGCAGGTACCCAAAAACCCCAAAAACCACCCCAAAAATCACCCCAGAAACCCCAAACCCTGCCTGTGCTCGGGGTATGGCAAGAACGGGGCTCTGACCGTGCTGCAGGTACCCAAAAACCCCAAAAACCACCCCAAAAATCACCCCAAAAATCACCCCAAAAACCCCAAACCCTGCCTGTGCTCGGGGTACGGCAAGAACGGGGCTCTGACCGTGCTGCAGGTACCCAAAAACCCCAAAAACCACCCCAAAAATCACCCCAAAAATCACCCCAAAAACCCCAAACCCTGCCTGTGCTCGGGGTACGGCAAGAACGGGGCCCTGACCGTGCTGCAGGTACCCCAAAAACCCCAAAAACCACCCCAAAAATCACCCAAAAATCACCCCAAAAACCCCAAACCCTGCCTGTGCTCGGGGTACGGCAAGAACGGGGCCCTGACCGTGCTGCAGGTACCCCAAAAACCCCAATTCCCCCCTGAACCCCAGAAACCCCAAAACCCCCTGGAACCTCAAAAATCCCCCCCAAAAAAAACCCCAATCCCCCTTAGACCCCAAAACCCTCCCTGAAACCCCAAAAACCCCAAAACACCCCCACAAATCCGAAATCCCCACCTGAACCCCCCCAAAGCCCCTGAACCCCAAAAGCTCCAAAACCCCAAATCCCCCTGAACCCCACATCCCCCTGAACCCCAAAAAACCCAAAACTCCCCTGAACCCCAAAATCCCCTGAACCCAAATCCCCCTGAAATCCAAAAAACCCCAAACCCCAAATCCCCTGAAGCCCAAAAACCCCAAATCCCCCTGAAACCCTCAATCCCCCTGACCCCCAAATCCCCTTAGACCCCAAACTGCCCTGAACCCCACAAACCCCAAAACCCCCCTGAACCCCAAACCCCCCTGAACCCCAAAAACCCCAAATCCCCCTGAAACCCACAACCCCCTGAACCCCAAATCCCCTTAGACCCCAAACTGCCCTGAACCCCAGAAACCCCAAAACCCCCCTGAACCCCAAATGCCCCTGAACCCCAAAAACCCCAAATCCCCCCTGAACCCCAAAACCCCAAACCCCCCTGGTCCCCACAAACCCCCTGAACCCCGAAACCCCAAACCCCCCCTGGTCCCCACAAACCCCCTGAACCCCGAAACCCCAAACCCCCCCTGACCCCCACAAATCCCCTGAACCCCGAAACCCCAAACCCCCCTTGAACCCCAAACCCCCCTGAACCCCGAAACCCCAAACCCCCCCTGGTCCCCACAAACCCCCTGAACCCCGAAACCCCAAACCCCCCCTGGCCCCCACAAACCCCCTGAACCCCGAAACCCCAAACCCCCCCTGACCCCCACAAATCCCCTGAACCCCGAAACCCCAAACCCCCCCTGACCCCCACAAACCCCCTGAACCCCGAAACCCCAAACCCCCCCTGGTCCCCACAAACCCCCTGAACCCCGAAACCCCAAACCCCCCCTGGTCCCCACAAACCCCCTGAACCCCGAAACCCCAAACCCCCCTTGAACCCCAAACCCCCCCTGAACCCCGAAACCCCAAACCCCCCTTGAACCCCAAACCCCCTGAACCCCGAAACCCCAAACCCCCCCTGGTCCCCACAAACCCCCTGAACCCCGAAACCCCAAACCTCCCCTGAACCCCACAAAGCCCCTGAACCCCGAAACCCCAAACCCCCCCTGGTCCCCACAAACCCCCTGAACCCCGAAACCCCAAACCCCCCCTGGTCCCCACAAACCCCCTGAACCCCGAAACCCCAAACCCCCCCGCACCACCGAGTGCCCCCGGGGGAGGTTCCCGGGGGGCCGATCCCGGTGCCAGAGCAGGGCTGGGGCCAACCAGGGTGACCCCAAAGTCTGGGGAGCGCCTGTACCCCCCCAGCGACACCCCAGAACTCTGGGGTACCCCAAAAACTGCCTGTGCCCCCCCAGCGACACCCCGGAACTCTGGGGTACCCCAAAAACTGCCTGTACCCCCCCAGCGACACCCCAAAAACCCCAAACCTGCCTGTGCCCCCCCAGCGACGCCCCAAAAACCACAAAAACTGCCTGTGCCCCCCAGCGACGCCCCAAAAACCCCAAACCTGCCTGTGCCCCCCCAGCGACACCCCAAAAACCCTAAACCTGCTTGTGCCCCCCCAGCGACACCCCAAAAACCCTAAACCTGCCTGTGCCCCCCCAGTGACACCCCAAAAACCCCAAACCTGCCTGTGCCCCCCCAGTGACACCCCAAAAACCCCAAAACTGCCTGTACCCCCCCAGCGACACCCCAGAACTCTGGGGTACCCCAAAAACTGCCTGTGCCCCCCCAGCGGCACCCCAGAACTGTGGGGCACCCCAAATCCATGGGGCAGTACCGCATAAAGATGGAACTGTCCCCGGATGGCTTTCCCTGTCCCTGTCCCTGTCCCTGTCCCTGTCCCTGTCCCTGTCCCTGTCCTCATCCCCATCCCTGTCCCTGTCCCTGTCCCTGTCCCTGTCCCTGTCCCCTGTCCCTGTCCCTGTCCCTGTCCCCTGTCCCTGTCCTCATCCCCATCCCTGTCCCCCTGTGACAGCTGTCCCCAGCCTCGTCCCTGTCCCCTGTCCCTGTCCCCTTGTCCCCAACCCTGTCCCTGACTGCTGTCCATGTCCCCATCCCTGTCCCCGTGTGACAGCTGTCCCCATCCCTGTCCCCATGGCGGTCCCTGTCCCCTGTCCCTGTCCCTGTCCCCTGTCCCCATGGCTGTCCCTGACGCTGTCCCTGTCCCCTGTCCCTGTCCCCTGTCCCCATGGCTGTCCCTGACGCTGTCCCTGTCCCCTGTCCCTGTCCCCTGTCCCCGTGGCTGTCCCTGACGCTGTCCCTGTCCCCTGTCCCTGTCCCCTGTCCCCGTGGCTGTCCCTGACGCTGTCCCTGTCCCTGTCCCCTGTCCCTGTCCCCTGTCCCCATGGCTGTCCCTGTCCCTGTCCCCTGTCCCTGTCCCCTGTCCCCATGGCTGTCCCTGACGCTGTCCCTGTCCCCTGTCCCTGTCCCCTGTCCCCGTGGCTGTCCCTGACGCTGTCCCTGTCCCTGTCCCCTGTCCCCGTGGCTGTCCCTGACGCTGTCCCTGTCCCCTGTCCCTGTCCCCTGTCCCCGTGGCTGTCCCTGACGCTGTCCCTGTCCCTGTCCCCAGCGCAGCATCCGGCCGCAGGTTGTCACCACCTTCGAGCTGCCCGGCTGTTACGACATGTGGACGGTCACCGCGCCCCCCCCGCGGGAACAGGTGGGTCGCCTGTGTCACCTGTGTCACCTGTGTCACCCCCATGTCACCCCCCTGTGTCACCTGTGTCACCCCCTGTGTCACCCCCCTGTGTCCCTGTGTCACCCCCTGTGTCACCCCCTGTGTCACCTGTGTCACCCCCCGTGTCACCTGTGACACCGTGCCCCCTGCCACAGGAACAGGTGGGTCACCTGTGTCCCCCCCTGTGTCACCCCCTGTGTCACCTGTGACACCCCTGTGTCACCTGTGACACCGTGCCCCCCCCCACGGGAACAGGTGGGTCACCTGTGTCCCCCCCGGTGTCACCCCCCGTGTCACCTGTGACACCGTGCCCCCTGCCACAGGAACAGGTGGGTCACCTGTGTCCCCCCCTGTGTCACCCCCTGTGTCACCTGTGACACCCCTGTGTCACCATGTCACACCCCGGTGACACCTGTGTCACTGCGACCCCCCCACGGGAACAGGTGGGTCCCCGTGGCACCTCTGTCACCTGTGTCACTGTGTCCACATGTCACCCTTCCTGTGTCACCTGTGTCCCCATGTGCTGCTGTCCCTGTGTCCCTGTGTGTCCCCATGTCCCTCCATGTCCCCGTGTCCCCATCCCCATGTCCCCCTGTCCCTGTTTCCCCTTGTTCCCTCTTGTCCCCATGTCTGTGTCCCTCCATGTCCCCCTGTCCCTCCGTGTCCTCCGTGTCCCCTCATCCCGTGTCCCTGTCCCCTCTCGTCCCCATGTCCCTGTGTCCCCATCCCCACGTCCCCTCACGTCCTTGTACCTGTGTCCCCATGTCCCTCCATTTCCCTGTGTCCTCATGTCCCAGTGTCCCTGTGTCCCTGTGTCTGTGTCCCCATGTCCTTCCATGGCCCCCTGTCCCTCTGTCCCCATGTCCCTCTGTGTCCCCCTGTGTCCCCAAATGTCCTCTGTGTCCCCTCCTGTCCCTCTGTCCCTCCGTGTCCCCAAATGTCCTCTGTGTCCCCTCCTGTCCCTCTGTCCCTCCGTGTCCCCAAATGTCCTCTGTGTCCCCTCTTGTCCCTCCGTGTCCTCCGTGTCCCCAAATGTCCTCTGTGTCCCCTCTTGTCCCTCTGTCCCTCCGTGTCCTCTGTGTCCCCTGTCCGTGTGTCCGTGTCTGTGTCCCCATGTCCTTCCATGTCCCTATGTCCGTGTCCCCATCCCCATGTCCCACTGTGCCTGTGTCCCCCTGTGTCCCCTCATCCCGTGTCCCTGTCCCCTCTTGTCCCCATGTCCCTCCACGTCCTCTGTGTCCCTCTGTGTCCCCATGTCCCCCTGTTCCCTCATGTCCCCGTGTTGGTGTCCCCCTGTCCTTCCATGTCCCCATGTCCATGTCCCCATCCCCATGTCCCTCCATGTCCCCTGTGTCCCCCTGTGTCCCCATGTCCCTTCATGTCCCCCTGTCCCTCCGTGTCCCCATGTCCCTGTGTCCCCATCCCCATGTCCCCCTGTCCCTGTAACCTTCTGTGCCCTCATGTCCCTGTGTCTGTGTCCCCATGTCCCTCCATGTCCCCATGTCCCTGTGTCCCCATGTCCCTCCATGTCCCCATGTCCCTCCATGTCCCCATGTCCCTCCATGTCCCCATGTCCCGTGTCCCCTCATCCCGTGTCCCTGCCCCTCTTGTCCCCACGTGCCCCCGTCCCCTCACGTCCCTGTATCTGTGTCCCCATGTCCCTCCATGTCCCTGTGTCCCTCTGTGTCCACCTGTGTCCCCAAATGTCCCTGTCCCCTCTTGTCCCCATGTCCCCGTCCCCTCATGTCCCTGTGTCTGTGTCACCCCCTGCGTCACCCTCCCTGCGTCACCTTTGTCACCCTGTCGCCCCCTGCGTCCCCTCATCCCATGTCTCTGTCCCCTCCTGTCCCCGTGTCCCCTGTCCGTGTCCCCACGGATGCTCTGTCCCCACAGCCCGAGGTGGCCCCGGGGACCAGCGCGGAGCCCGAGGCGGCGGCGGCGGCTCCGGAACCTTCTGAGGAGGACGGGGAACGTCACGGGTTCCTCATCCTGAGCCGCGAGGACTCCACCATGGTGAGGGACACTGGGGACACTGGGGACATTGGGGACACTGGGGACACTGGGGACACTGGGGACATCACGGGGTCACGGGTTCCTCATCCTGAGCCGCGAGGACTCCACCATGGTGAGGGACACTGGGGACACTGGGGACATTGGGGACACTGGGGACACTGGGGACACTGGGGACATCACGGGGTCACGGGTTCCTCATCCTGAGCCGCGAGGACTCCACCATGGTGAGGGACACTGGGGACATTGGGGACACTGGGGACACTGGGGACATCACGGGGTCAGGGGTTCCTCATCCTGAGCCGCGAGGACTCCACCATGGTGAGGGACACTGGGGACATTGGGGACATTGGGGACACTGGGGACATCACGGGGTCAGGGGTTCCTCATCCTGAGCCGCGAGGACTCCACCATGGTGAGGGACACTGGGGACACTGGGGACATTGGGGACACTGGGGACATTGGGGACATCACGGGGTCACGGGTTCCTCATCCTGAGCCGCGAGGACTCCACCATGGTGAGGGACACTGGGGACACTGGGGACACTGGGGACATTGGGGACATCACGGGGTCAGGGGTTCCTCATCCTGAGCCGCGAGGACTCCACCATGGTGAGGGACACTGGGGACACTGGGGACATTGGGGACACTGGGGACATCACGGGGTCACGGGTTCCTCATCCTGAGCCGCGAGGACTCCACCATGGTGAGGGACACTGGGGACACTGGGGACACTGGGGACATTGGGGACATTGGGGACATCACGGGGTCACGGGTTCCTCATCCTGAGCCGCGAGGACTCCACCATGGTGAGGGACACTGGGGACACTGGGGACATTGGGGACACTGGGGACATCACGGGGTCACGGGTTCCTCATCCTGAGCCGCGAGGACTCCACCATGGTGAGGGACACTGGGGACACTGGGGACACTGGGGACATTGGGGACATCACGGGGTCAGGGGTTCCTCATCCTGAGCCGCGAGGACTCCACCATGGTGAGGGACACTGGGGACATTGGGGACATTGGGGACACTGGGGACATTGGGGACATCACGGGGTCAGGGGTTCCTCATCCTGAGCCGCGAGGACTCCACCATGGTGAGGGACACTGGGGACATTGGGGACATTGGGGACACTGGGGACATCACGGGGTCACGGGTTCCTCATCCTGAGCCGCGAGGACTCCACCATGGTGAGGGGACACTGACTGGGGACATCATGGGGACATCATGGGGTCACCTGGGTGTTGGCCCTGCCCAGTGTCCCCTCAGTGTCCCCATGTCCCTCCCTGGGGACAGCACGCATGTTCTGGTGGCTCTGTGTTTGCCATGTCCCCAGTGTCCCCTGATGTCCCCTGATGTCCCTCCATGGGACAGTGACCTGGATTTGGGGTCACCTGGGTGTTGGCCCTGCCCAGTGTCCCCTCAGTGTCCCCATGTTCTTCCCTGGGGACAGCACCCATGCCCTGGTGGCTCTGTGTTTGCCATGTCCCCAATGTCCCCTGATGTCCCCAGTGTCCCCAGTGTCCCCGATGTCCTCTCAAGGACAACGACCTGGATTTGGTGTCACCTAGGGTTTGGCCCTGCCCAGTGTCCCCTCAGTGTCCCCACGTCCCTCCTTGGGGACAGCACCCGTGCTCTGGTGGCTCCATGGGTACAATGTCCCCGATGTCCCCAATGTCCCCAATGTCCCTGATGCTCCCATTATCCCCAGTGTCCCCAATGTCCCCCCGCTGTCCCCAGATCCTGCAGACGGGCCAGGAGATCCTGGAGCTGGACACGAGCGGCTTCGCCACGCAGGGCCCGACCGTGTACGCGGGGAACCTGGGCCAGGGCCAGTTCATCGTGCAGGTGTCACCGCTGGGGCTGCGGCTGCTGCAGGGCGGTGAGTGACACACCTGGGACACCTGGGGACACACCTGGGACAGTGACACACCTGGGACACCTGGGACACACCTGGGGACAGTGACACACCTGGGGACACACCTGGGACACACCTGGGACAGTGACACACCTGGGGACACCTGGGGACACACCTGGGGACACACCTGGGACAGTGACACACCTGGGCCAGGGCCAGTTCATCGTGCAGGTGTCACCGCTGGGGCTGCGGCTGCTGCAGGGCGGTGAGTGACACACCTGGGACAGTGACACACCTGGGGACAGTGACACACCTGGGACAGTGACACACCTGGGGACACCTGGGGACAGTGACACACCTGGGGACAGGGACACACCTGGGGACAGTGACACACCTGGGACACCTGGGACACACCTGGGCCAGGGCCAGTTCATCGTGCAGGTGTCACCGCTGGGGCTGTGGCTGCTGCAGGGCGGTGAGTGACACACCTGGGACAGTGACACACCTGGGGACAGTGACACACCTGGGACAGTGACACACCTGGGCCAGGGCCAGTTCATCGTGCAGGTGTCACCGCTGGGGCTGCGGCTGCTGCAGGGCGGTGAGTGACACACCTGGGGACACCTGGGACACACCTGGGGACACACCTGGGGACAGTGACACACCTGGGGACAGTGACACACCTGTGGACACACCTGGGACACACAGCTGGGTCATTCTTGGGAGTGCAGTGACAGTGAGGTGACATTGGCAGGTGACACAGGAGGTGACACAGAGGATGTGACAGTGCTGTGACCCTGCTGTCCCCTGACAGTGACCCAGCTGCACTTTGTCCCGGTGGACCTGGGCTCCCCCATCGTGCACTGTGACATTGCTGTGACAGTGTGACACTGCTGTGACATTGCTGTGACAGTGTGACATTGCTGTGACAGTGTGACACTGCTGTGACAGTGTGACATTGCTGTGACCCTGCTGTGACCCTGCTGTCCCCGCAGTGACCCAGCTGCACTTTGTCCCGGTGGACCTGGGCTCCCCCATCGTGCACTGCGCCGTGGCCGATCCCTTCGGGGTCCTGCTCAGCGCCGACGGCCACCTGGCCACCTTCACCCTCAAGGGGGACACCTACGGCGGCCGCGCCCCGCGCCTGGCGCTGCTGCGGCCACCCGTGTCACACGTGAGTGTCACCAATGTCCCCAACCATCCCCAACCCTGCTGCGGCCACCCGTGTCACACGTGAGTGTCACCAATGTCCCCAACCATCCCAACCCTGCTGCGGCCACCCGTGTCACACGTGAGTGTCACCAATGTCCCCAACCCTTCCTGACCATCCCCAACCCTGCTGCGGCCACCCGTGTCACACGTGAGTGTCACCAATGTCCCCAACCATCCCCAACCCTGCTGCGGCCACCCGTGTCACACGTGAGTGTCACCAATGTCCCCAGCCATCCCCAACCATCCCCAACCCTGCTGTGGCCACCCGTGTCACACGTGAGTGTCCCCAATGTCCCCAACCATCCCCAACCCTGCTGCGGCCACCCGTGTCACACGTGAGTGTCACCAATGTCCCCAACCATCCCCAACCCTGCTGCGGCCACCCGTGTCACACGTGAGTGTCACCAATGTCCCCAACCATCCCCAACCCTGCTGCGGCCACCCGTGTCACACGTGAGTGTCACCAATGTCCCCAACCCTTCCTGACCATCCCCAACCCTGCTGCGGCCACCCGTGTCACACGTGAGTGTCACCAATGTCCCCAACCCTTCCTGACCATCCCCAACCCTGCTGCGGCCACCCGTGTCACACGTGAGTGTCACCAATGTCCCCAACCATCCCCAACCGTGCTGCGGCCACCCGTGTCACACGTGAGTGTCACCAATGTCCCCAACCATCCCCAACCATCCCAACCCTGCTGCGGCCACCCGTGTCACACGTGAGTGTCACCAATGTCCCCAACCATCCCCAACCCTGCTGCGGCCACCCGTGTCACACGTGAGTGTCACCAATGTCCCCAACCATCCCCAACCCTGCTGCGGCCACCCGTGTCACACGTGAGTGTCCCCAGTGTCCCCAACCATCCCCAACCCTGCTGCGGCCACCCGTGTCACACGTGAGTGTCCCCAATGTCCCCAACCATCCCCAACCCTGCTGCGGCCACCCGTGTCACACGTGAGTGTCACCAATGTCCCCAACCATCCCCAACCCTGCTGCGGCCACCCGTGTCACACGTGAGTGTCACCAATGTCCCCAACCATCCCCAACCCTGCTGCGGCCACCCGTGTCACACGTGAGTGTCACCAATGTCCCCAACCATCCCCAACCCTGCTGCGGCCACCCGTGTCACGCGTGAGTGTCACCAATGTCCCCAACCATCCCCAACCATCCCCAACCGTGCTGCGGCCACCCGTGTCACACGTGAGTGTCACCAATGTCCCCAACCATCCCCAACCCTGCTGCGGCCACCCGTGTCACACGTGAGTGTCACCAATGTCCCCAACCATCCCCAACCCTGCTGCGGCCACCCGTGTCACACGTGAGTGTCACCAATGTCCCCAACCATCCCCAACCCTGCTGCGGCCACCCGTGTCACACGTGAGTGTCACCAATGTCCCCAACCCTTCCTGACCATCCCCAACCCTGCTGCGGCCACCCGTGTCACACGTGAGTGTCACCAATGTCCCCAACCATCCCCAACCCTGCTGCGGCCACCCGTGTCACACGTGAGTGTCACCAACTGTCCCCAACCCTTCCTGACCATCCCCAGCAATCCCCAACCCTGCCTGGCCCTGCTGTGGCCACCCATGTCACATGTGTCACCAGTGTCACCTGTGTCCCCAACCTGGCGCTGCTTCAGGTGACACCTTCAGTGTCACATTCCAGAGTGTCCCCAGTGCCCTTATCTGTCCCCAGTGTCCCCGGTCCCTGGGTGACATGTGATTGTCCCCAGTTCTCCACAGTGTCCCCTTGTCCTGGATGTCCCCTCTGTCCTCACAGTGTCCCCAATATCCCAGTGCCTCCCCCAGTGTCCCCAGTGGTGTCCCCAATGTCCCCAATGGTATCCCCAGTGTCCCCAACGATGTCCCCAGTGGTGTCCCCAATGTCCCCAATGGTGTCCCCAATGGTGTCCCCAACGATGTCCCCAGTGGTGTCCCCAATGTCCCCGCAGCCGTCCCGTGTCACCGCGCTGTGCCTGTACCGGGACCTTTCCGGAATGTCCCCAGTGGTGTCCCCAATGGTGTCCCCAATGTCCCCAATGTCCCCAGTGGTGTCCCCAATGTCCCCAATGTCCCCAATGGTGTCCCCAATGTCCCCAATGGTGTCCCCAATGTCCCCAGTGGTGTCCCCAATGTCCCCAATGTCCCCAATGGTGTCCCCAGTGTCCCCAATGGTGTCCCCAATGTCCCCAATGTCCCCGCAGCCGTCCCGTGTCACCGCGCTGTGCCTGTACCGGGACCTTTCCGGAATGTCCCCAGTGGTGTCCCCAGTGTCCCCAACGATGTCCCCAGTGTCCCCAGTGATGTCCCCAATGGTGTCCCCAATGTCCCCAGTGGTGTCCCCAATGTCCCCAGTGGTGTCCCCAGTGTCCCCAATGGTGTCCCCAGTGGTGTCCCCAATGTCCCCGCAGCCATCCCGTGTCACCGCGCTGTGCCTGTACCGGGACCTTTCCGGAATGTCCCCAATGGTGTCCCCAGTGTCCCCAATGTCCCCAATGTCCCCAGTGTTGTCCCCAATGTCCCCAATGGTGTCCCCAATGGTGTCCCCAACGATGTCCCCAGTGGTGTCCCCAATGGTGTCACCGCAGCCGTCCCGTGTCACCGCGCTGTGCCTGTACCGGGACCTTTCCGGAATGTCCCCAATGGTGTCCCCAATGTCCCCAATGGTGTCCCCGCAGCCGTCCCGTGTCACCGCGCTGTGCCTGTACCGGGACCTTTCCGGAATGTCCCCAATGGTGTCCCCAATGGTGTCCCCAACGATGTCCCCAGTGTCCCCAGTGATGTCCCCAATGGTGTCCCCAATGTCCCCAGTGGTGTCCCCAATGTCCCCAGTGGTGTCCCCAGTGTCCCCAAGGTGTCCCCAGTGGTGTCCCCAATGTCCCCGCAGCCATCCCGTGTCACCGCGCTGTGCCTGTACCGGGACCTTTCCGGAATGTCCCCAGTGGTGTCCCCAATGTCCCCAATGTCCCCAATGTTGTCCCCAATGTCCCCAATGTTGTCCCCAGTGTCCCCAATGGTGTCCCCAATGTCCCCAATGGTGTCCCCGCAGCCGTCCCGTGTCACCGCGCTGTGCCTGTACCGGGACCTTTCCGGAATGTTCACCACCGAGAGCCGCGCCCCCCGCGAGGAGCCCCCGCCCCGCCCCCACGCCGAGGCCGAGACCCTCATCCAGGACCTCAGGTGGGTCACAGGGTCCCCAGGGGTGTCCCCAGGGGTGTCCCCAGGTGTGTCCCCAGGTGTGTCCCCAGGTGTCCCCAGGTGTTCCCAGGTGTCCCCAGTCTCGAGGTGTTTCTGGTTGTGTGTCCAGGGATGTCCCCAGGTGTCCCCAAGGTGTCCCCAAGGTGTCCCCAGGTGTTCCCAAGTGTCCCCAAGGTGTCCCCAAGGTGTTCCCAGGTGTTCCCAAGTGTCCCCAAGGTGTCCCCAAGGTGTCCCCAGGTGTCCACAGTCTCGAGGTGTTTCTGGTTGTGTGTCCAGGGATGTCCTCAAGTGTCCCCAAGGTGTCCCCAGGTGTCCCTAGTCTCAAGGTGTTTCTGGCTGTGTCTCTGGGGATGTTCTCAGGTGTCCCTAGGTCTATGCCAGGTGTGCCCAGGTGCGCCATACCTGTGTCCAGGTGTGCCCAGGTGTTCCCAAGTGTCCCCAGGTGTGCCCAGGTGTGCCCAGGTGTATCCCCTCTTTGCAGCGGCTCGGTGGATGATGAGGAGGAGATGCTCTACGGGGACTCGGGGGGCTCAGGGGTGTTGTTAGGTGTATATAGGTGTGCCCAGGTGTGCCCAGGTGTGCCCAGGTGTGCCCAGGTGTCCTGTCTTTGCAGCGGCTCGGTGGATGATGAGGAGGAGATGCTCTACGGGGACTCGGGGGGCTGTTAGGTGTATATAGGTGTGCCCAGGTGTACCCCAGGTGTGCCCAGGTGTGCCCAGGTGTGCCCAGGTGTATCCCCTCTTTGCAGCGGCTCGGTGGACGATGAGGAGGAGATGCTCTACGGGGACTCGGGGGGCTGTTAGGTGTATATAGGTGTGCCCAGGTGTGCCATAGCTGTGCCCAGGTGTGCCCAGGTGTGCCCAGGTGTATCCCCTCTTTGCAGCGGCTCGGTGGACGATGAGGAGGAGATGCTCTACGGGGACTCGGGGGGCTCGGGCCGTTCCCCGCCCCGGGAGGAGCCGCGGAGGGCGGGGCCACCCGAGAGAGACCCCGCCCCCCTGAGCCCTGACCCCTCCCACTGGTGCGTGCTGGCCCGGGAGAACGGAAACATGGAGGTACTGGGGAAACTGGGAGGGACTGGGGAAACTGGGAGGGACTGGGGATACTGGGAGGGACTGGGGATACTGGCAGGGACTGGGGATACTGGGAATGGACTGGGGATACTGGGAGGGACTGGGGAAACTGGGAGGGACTGGGGATACTGGGAGGGACTGGGGATACTGGGAATGGACTGGGGATACTGGGAGGGACTGGGGATACTGGGAGGGACTGGGGATACTGGGAGGGACTGGGGATACTGGGAATGGACTGGGGATACTGGGAGGGACTGGGGAAACTGGGAATGGCACTGGGGATACTGGGAGGTACTGGGGAAACTGGGAGGGACTGGGGATACTGGGAGGGACTGGGGAAACTGGGAGGGACTGGGGAAACTGGGAATGGACTGGGGATACTGGGAGGGACTGGGGATACTGGGAATGGACTGGGGATACTGGGAGGGACTGGGGAAACTGGGAGGGACTGGGGAAACTGGGAATGGACTGGGGATACTGGGAATGGACTGGGGAAACTGGGAGGGACTGGGGATACTGGGAGGGACTGGGGAAACTGGGAGGGACTGGGGAAACTGGGAATGGCACTGGGGATACTGGGAGGTACTGGGGAAACTGGGAGGGACTGGGGATACTGGGAGGGACTGGGGATACTGGGAATGGACTGGGGATACTGGGAATGGACTGGGGATACTGGGAGGGACTGGGGATACTGGGCGGGACTGGGGAAACTGGGAGGGACTGGGGAAACTGGGAATGGACTGGGGAAACTGGGAATGGACTGGGGAAACTGGGAGGGACTGGGGATACTGGGAGGGACTGGGGATACTGGGAGGGACTGGGGATACTGGGAATGGACTGGGGATACTGGGAATGGACTGGGGATACTGGGAATGCACTGGGGATACTGGGAGGGACTGGGGATACTGGGAATGGACTGGGGATACTGGAAAAGGACTGGGGATACTGGGAGGGACTGGGGATACTGGGAGGGACTGGGGATACTGGGAGGGACTGGGGAAACTGGGAATGGACTGGGGATACTGGGAGGGACTGGGGATACTGGGAGGGACTGGGGAAACTGGGAGGGACTGGGGAAACTGGGAGGGACTGGGGAAACTGGGAGGGACTGGGGATACTGGGAGGGACTGGGGAAACTGGGAATGGACTGGGGATACTGGGAGGGACTGGGGAAACTGGGAATGGACTGGGGATACTGGGAGGGACTGGGGAAACTGGGAATGGACTGGGGATACTGGGAGGGACTGGGGAAACTGGGAATGGACTGGGGATACTGGGAGGGACTGGGGAAACTGGGAGGGACTGGGGAAACTGGGAATGGACTGGGGATACTGGGAATGGACTGGGGAAACTGGGAGGGACTGGGGATACTGGGAGGGACTGGGGAAACTGGGAGGGACTGGGGAAACTGGGAGGGACTGGGGATACTGGGAATGGACTGGGGAAACTGGGAGGGACTGGGGATACTGGGAGGGACTGGGGAAACTGGGAGGGACTGGGGAAACTGGGAATGGACTGGGGATACTGGGAGGGACTGGGGATACTGGGAATGGACTGGGGAAACTGGGAGGGACTGGGGAAACTGGGAGGGACTGGGGAAACTGGGAATGGCACTGGGGATACTGGGAATGGAAATGGGAGCACTGGGGATACTGGGAGAGACTGGGAATGTTTTCCCTCTGGAATTCCCATTGTTTTCCCTTCACAATTCCCATTTCCCCTCCAGAACTCCTCTTGTTTGCCCCCCGTAATTCCCATTAACATTCCCATTTTCACCCCGTAATTCCCATTTTTAACCCCATAATTCCCAAAATTCAAATTTTTTTTTTTTTCCCAGTTTTTCCCATTTTCTTGTTTTCCCCCCAAGATTTATCAGGTCCCCGAGTGGTGCCTGGTGTTCCTGGTGAAGAACTTCCCATTGCTTTCCTGCAGAATTCCCATTAAAATTCCCATTTCAAACCCCATAATTCCCATTTTTTTCCCAATTTTTCCCATTTCCCCCCGTATCTCCCAGGTCCCCGACTGGCCTCTGCTGTTCCTGGTGAAGAGCTTCCTGTTGTTTTCCCCCTTAATCTCCATTTTCCCATCAAAATTCACATTTTTTCCCCCCTAGTTCCGATTATTTTTCACCATAATTCCAGCTGTTGCTCCCGTAATTCCCTTTTTTTCCCCCATTTTTCCCCAGTTTCTCTCGTTTTCCCCTCAGATTTACCAGGTCCCCGAGTGGCGCCTGGTGTTCCTGGTGACGAACTTCCTCATGTTTTCCTGTCATAAGTCCCATTTTCCCCCCAAAATTCCCATTTTCCCCCCATATTTTCCATTTTTAACCCCATAATTCCCATTTTTTTCAATTTTTTCCCATTTTCCTGTGTTTTCCCCCCAGATCTACCAGGTGCCCGAGTGGCACCTTCTGTTCCTGGTGAAGAACTTCCCATTCATTTCCCCCCATAATCCCCATTTTTAACCCCATAATTCCGATTTTTAACCCCATAATTCCCATTTTCCCTCCCATAATTCCCATATTTTCTCATTTTTCCCGTTTTTTCCCCATTTCCCCCCAGATTTACCAGGTGCCCGAGTGGTGCCTGGTGTCCCTGGTGAAGAACTTCCCATTCATTTCCCCCCATAATCCCCATTTTTAACCCCATAATTCCCATTTTTAACCCCACAATTCCCATTTTCCCTCCCACAATTCCCATTTTTAACCCCACAATTCCCATTTTTTTCTCATTTTTCCCATTTTATTCCCATTTCCCCCCAGATTTACCAGGTGCCCGAGTGGTGCCTGGTGTTCCTGGTGAAGAACTTCCCATTCATTTCCCCCCACAATCCCCATTTTTAACCCCACAATTCCCATTTTTAACCCCATAATTCCCATTTTTAACCCCATAATTCCCATTTTTTTCCCAGTTTTTCCCATTTTTTCCCCATTTCCCCCCAGATTTACCAGGTGCCCGAGTGGCGCCTGGTGTTCCTGGTGAAGAACTTCCCATTCATTTCCCCCCACAATCCCCATTTTCCCTCCCATAATCCCCATTTTCCCTCCCATAATCCCCATTTTCCCTCCCATAATCCCCATTTTCCCTCCCACAATTCCCATTTTTTCCCAGTTTTTCCCATTTTTGACCCCACAATTCCCATTTTTAACCCCACAATTCCCATTTTTTTCCCATTTTTTCCCATTTTTTCCCATTTCTCCCCAGATTTACCAGGTGCCCGAGTGGCGCCTGGTGTTCCTGGTGAAGAACTTCCCATTCATTTCCCCCCATAATCCCCATTTTTAACCCCATAATGCCCATTTTCCCTCCCACAATTCCCATTTTCCCTCCCACAATCCCCATTTTTAACCCCATAATTCCCATTTTTTTCCCAGTTTTTCCCATTTTATTCCCATTTCCCCCCAGATTTACCAGGTGCCCGAGTGGCGCCTGGTGTCCCTGGTGAAGAGCTTCCCATTCATTTCCCCCCACAATCCCCATTTTCCCTCCCACAATTCCCATTTTTAACCCCACAATTCCCATTTTTAACCCCACAATTCCCTTTTTTAACCCCACAATTCCCATTTTCCCTCCCACAATCCCCATTTTTAACCCCATCATTCCCATTTTTTCCCAGTTTTTCCCATTTTTCCCCATTTCCCCCCAGATTTACCAGGTGCCCGAGTGGTGCCCGGTGTTCCTGGTGAAGCACTTACCATTCATTTCCCCCCATAATTCCCATTTTTAACCCCACAATTCCCATTTTTAACCCCACAATTCCCATTTTTTTCCCAGTTTTTCCCATTTTTCCCCATTTCCCCCCAGATTTACCAGGTGCCCGAGTGGCGCCTGGTGTTCCTGGTGAAGAACTTCCCATTCATTTCCCCCCATAATCCCCATTTTTAACCCCATAATCCCCATTTTCCCTCCCACAATTCCCATTTTCCCTCCCACAATTCCCATTTTTAACCCCACAATTCCCACTTTTAACCCCATAATTCCCATTTTTTTCCCATTTTTCCCATTTTTTTCCCATTTCCCCCCAGATTTACCAGGTGCCCGAGTGGTGCCTGGTGTTCCTGGTGAAGAACTTCCCATTCATTTCCCCCCATAATCCCCATTTTCCCTCCCACAATTCCCATTTTTTACCCCACAATTCCCATTTTTAACCCCACAATTCCCATTTTTTTCCCATTTTTCCCATTTTTTCCCATTTCTCCCCAGATTTACCAGGTCCCTGAGTGGCGCCTGGTGTCCCTGGTGAAGAACTTCCCATTCATTTCCCCCCACAATCCCCATTTTCCCTCCCATAATCCCCATTTTTAACCCCATAATTCCCATTTTCCCTCCCACAATTCCCATTTTTTCCCAGTTTTTCCCATTTTTGACCCCACAATTCCCATTTTTAACCCCATAATTCCCATTTTTTTCCCAGTTTTTCCCATTTTATTCCCATTTCTCCCCAGATTTACCAGGTGCCCGAGTGGTGCCTGGTGTTCCTGGTGAAGAACTTCCCATTCATTTCCCCCCATAATCCCCATTTTTAACCCCATAATTCCCATTTTTAACCCCACAATTCCCATTTTTTCTCATTTTTCCCATTTTTCCCCATTTCCCCCCAGATTTACCAGGTGCCCGAGTGGCGCCTGGTGTTCCTGGTGAAGAACTTCCCGGTGGGGCAGCGCGTCCTGGTGGACTCTTCCTTCGGGCAGCCGCCGGCCGAGCCCCGCAAGGACGAGAGGGGCGAGAGGGAACTGCCCCACGTCAGGGAGCTGCTGCTGCTGGGGCTGGGCCGTGCCCAGAGCCGCCCCTTCCTGCTGGTACTGGGATGGGCACTGGGCACTGGGCACTGGGATGGGCACTGGGCACTGCCCCACGTCAGGGAGCTGCTGCTGCTGGGGCTGGGCCGTGCCCAGAGCCGCCCCTTCCTGCTGGTACTGGGATGGGCACTGGGCACTGGGCACTGGGATGGGCACTGCGATGGGCACTGGGCACTGCCCCACGTCAGGGAGCTGCTGCTGCTGGGGCTGGGCCGTGCCCAAAGCCGCCCCTTCCTGCTGGTACCGTGGGCACCGCGATGGGCACTGCGATGGGCACTGGGCACTGGGATGGGCACTGGGCACTGCCCCACGTCAGGGAGCTGCTGCTGCTGGGGCTGGGCCGCAACCAGAGCCGCCCCTTCCTGCTGGTACCGTGGGCACCGCGATGGGCACTGGGCACTGCGATGGGCACTGGGCACTGGGATGGGCACTGGGAGTACTGGGATGGGCACTGGGATGGGCACTGCGATGGGCACTGGGATGGGCACTGGGCACTGCCCCACGTCAGGGAGCTGCTGCTGCTGGGGCTGGGCCGCAACCAGAGCCGCCCCTTCCTGCTGGTACTGCGATGGGCACTGGGCACTGCGATGGGCACTGGGAGTACTGGGATGGGCACTGGGATGGGCACTGCGATGGGCACTGGGCACTGCGATGGGCACTGCGATGGGCACTGGGCACTGGGATGGGCACTGGGCTGGGCACTGGGAATGGCACTGGGAGCACTGCGATGGGCACTGCGATGGGCACTGGGAATGGCACTGGGAGCACTGGGATGGGCGCTGGGAATGGCACTGGGTTGGGCACTGGGATGGGCACTGGGATGGGCACTGGGTGGATTTTGGGGGTTCTGGTGTGAATTTTGGGGTTCCCATACGGATTTCGGGTTCCCAGGTGGATTTTTTGGGTTCTGGGGTGCATTTTTGGGGTGCCCACATGGATTTTGGGGGTTCTTGGATGGAATTTTGGGGTTCCCATGTGCATTTTGGGGGTCTTGGATGGATTTTTGGGGTTCCCAGATGTATTTTGGGGTTCCAGGTGTATTTTGGGGTCCCCATGTGTGTTTGGGGTTGCAGGTGCACGTGGAGCAGGAGCTGCTCCTGTACGAGGGGTTTGGGGTTCTGGGGTGGATTTTTGGGGTTCTGGTGTGGATTTTTAGGGTTCCCAGGTGTATTTTGGGGTTCCCATGTGTGTTTTTGGGGTTCCCAGGTATATTTTGGGGTTCCCAGGTGTATTTTGGGGTCCCCATGTGTGTTTGGGGTTGCAGGTGCACGTGGAGCAGGAGCTGCTCCTGTACGAGGGGTTTGGGGTTCTGGGGTGGATTTTTGGGGTTCTGGTGTGGATTTTTAGGGTTCCCAGGTGTATTTTGGGGTTCTGGTGTGGATTTTTGGGGTTCCCATGTGTATTTTGGGGTTCCCATGTGTGTTTTTGGGGTCCCCATGTGTGTTTGGGGTTGCAGGTGCACGTGGAGCAGGAGCTGCTCCTGTACGAGGGGTTTGGGGTTCTGGGCTGGATTTTTGGGGTGGATTTTTGGGGTTCCCAGGTGGATTTAAGGGGTTCCAGGTGTGGATTTTTGGGGTTCCCATGTGTATGTTGGGGTTCTGGTGTGGATTTTTAGGATTCCCATGTGGATTTTTGGGGTTCCCAGGTGTATTTTGGGGTCCCCATGTGTGTTTTTGGGGTTCCCAGGTGTGTGTTTGGGGTTCCCAGGTGTATTTTGGGGTCCCCATGTGTGTTTGGGGTTGCAGGTGCACGTGGAGCAGGAGCTGCTCCTGTACGAGGGGTTTGGGGTTCTGGGCTGGATTTTTGGGGTTCTGGGGTGGATTTTTAGGGTTCCCAGGTGTATTTTGGGGTTCTGGTGTGGATTTTTGGGGTTCCCATGTGTATTTTGGGGTTCCCATGTGTGTTTTTGGGGTTCCCAGGTATATTTTGGGGTTCCCAGGTGTATTTTGGGGTCCCCATGTGTGTTTGGGGTTGCAGGTGCACGTGGAGCAGGAGCTGCTCCTGTACGAGGGGTTTGGGGTTCTGGGGTGGATTTTTGGGGTTCTGGTGTGGATTTTTAGGGTTCCCAGGTGTATTTTGGGGTTCTGGTGTGGATTTTTGGGGTTCCCATGTGTATTTTGGGGTTCCCATGTGTGTTTTTGGGGTCCCCATGTGTGTTTGGGGTTGCAGGTGCACGTGGAGCAGGAGCTGCTCCTGTACGAGGGGTTTGGGGTTCTGGGCTGGATTTTTGGGGTGGATTTTTGGGGTTCCCAGGTGGATTTAAGGGGTTCCAGGTGTGGATTTTTGGGGTTCCCATGTGTATGTTGGGGTTCTGGTGTGGATTTTTGGGGTTCCCAGGTGGATTTTGGGGTCCCCATGTGTTTTTGGGGTTCCCAGGTGCACGTGGAGCAGGAGCTGCTCCTGTACGAGGCCTTTGCCCACGACTCCCAGCTGGGCCAGAGCAACCTCAAGGTTCGGTTCCGCAAGGTGAGAGCGGAACTGGGGGGCTCTGGGGGGATTTCGGGAGGATTTGGGGGGCTCTGGGGGATTTTGGGGGGCTCTGGGGGGATTTCGGGAGGATTTGGGGGGCTCTGGCGGGATTTTGGGGGGCTCTGGGGGATTTTGGGAGGATTTGGGGGGCTCTGGGGGATTTGGGGGGGCTCTGGGGGGATTTCGGGAGGATTTGGGGGGCTCTGGGGGATTTTGGGGGGCTCTGGGGGATTTTGGGGGGCTCTGGGGGGATTTTGGGAGGATTTTGGGGGGCTCTGGGGGATTTTGGGGGGCTCTGGGGGGATTTTGGGAGGATTTGGGGGGACTTTGAGGAGGATTTGGGGGGCTCTGGGGGGATTTGGAGATGATTTTGGGGTGGATTTGGGGAGGATTTGGGGGGCTCTGGGGGCATTTGGGGGGCTCTGGGGGCATTTGGGGGGCTCTGGGAGGATTTGGGGGGACTTTGAGGAGGATTTGGGGGGCTCTGGGGGGATTTGGAGACGATTTTGGGGCGGATTTGGGGAGGATTTGGGGGGCTCTGGGGGCATTTGGGGGCGATCTGGGGAGGATTTTCTGGGGGGCTCCATCAGATTCGGGGGGGGATTTGGGGGGCGCTTGGGGGGGATTTTTTGGGGGGCCCTGGGGGAATTCGAGGTGGATTTTGGGGTCCCCAGGGGGATTTGGGGGCGATTTTTGGAGTGGATTTGGATCCGATTTTGGGGGGGATTTGGGGACGATTTTGGGGCAGATTTGGGGAGGATTTTTCGGTGTCTTCAGGGGAATTTTTGGGGGGCATTTGGTGACAATTTTGGGGGGATTTAGGGGAGGATTTGGGGGGGCTCCAGGGGCGATTTGGGGACGATTTTTTGGGGTGGATTTGGTGACATTTTTGGGGGGATTTGGGGGAGCTCCAGGGGGGATTTGGAGACGATTTTGGGGCAGATTTGGGGAGGATTTTTTGGGGGGCTCTGGGGGAATTTGAAGTGGATTTTGGGGTCCCCAGGGGAATTTGGGCGCGATTTTTGGAGTGGATTTGGATCCAATTTTGGGGGGCATTTGGGGAAGATTTTGGGGCAGATTTGGGGAGGATTTTTTGTGGGGCTCTGGGGGAATTTGAGGAGGATTTGGGGGGGCTCCAGGGCGATTTGGGGACGATTTTTTGGGGTGGATTTGGTGATATTTTTGGGGGGGATTTGGAGACGATTCCGGGGGGTATTTGGGGAGGATTTTGGGGGCGTTTTTGGGGTTCCCACCCCCCAAACCCCCCCCGTCCGTGCCCCCCAGGTGCCCCACGGCATTAATTTCCGCGAGAAGAAGCCGAAGCCGTCGCGGAAGAAGCCGGAGGGGCCGGGGGGGGCCCCCGGGGGGGCTCCGGGAGGGACCCCCGAGGAACCGGGGGGGCCCCGGGGCCGCGTGGCGCGCTTCCGGCCCTTCCACGACATCTACGGCTACTCGGGGGTGAGGCACCCCCAAAACGGGGCGGGGGCACCCCTAAACCCAACAGGGACCCCAAAAATGGGATAGGGAAACCCTAAACCCAACAGGGACCCCGAATCCATCAGGGACCCCCCCAAATCCATCAGGGACCCCCCCAAATCCACCCCTTCCACGACATCTACGGCTGCTCGGGGGGGAGGCACCCCAAAACGGGGCGGGGGCACCCCTAAACCCACCAGGGACCCCAAAAATGGGATAGGGAAACCCTAAACCCAACAGGGACCCCGAAAACGGGATAGGGGAAACCCAAAACCCATCAGGGACCCCCCCAAATCCACCCCTTCCACGACATCTACGGCTACTCGGGGGTGAGGCACCCCAAAAATGGGGTGGGGGGAGCCCTAAACCCAACAGGGACCCCAAAAATGGGATAGGGAAACCCAAAACCCAACAGGGACCCCGAAAACGGGATAGGGGAAACCCAAACATCAGGGACCCCCCCAAATCCACCCCTTCCACGGCATCTACGGCTACTCGGGGGGGAGGCACCCCAAAACGGGGCGGGGGCACCCCTAAACCCACCAGGGACCCCGAAAATGGGATGGGGCACCCCAAAACCCAACAGGGACCCCAAATCCATCAGGGACCCCCCCAAATCCATCAGGGACCCCCCCAAATCCACCCCTTCCACGACATCTACGGCTACTCGGGGGGGAGGCACCCCAAAACGGGGCGGGGGGACCCCTAAACCCACCAGGGACCCCGAAAATGGGATAGGGAAACCCTAAACCCAACAGGGACCCCGAAAACGGGATAGGGGAAACCCAAATCCATCAGGGACCCCCCCAAATCCACCCCTTCCACGGCATCTACGGCTACTCGGGGGGGAGGCACCCCAAAAATGGGGTGGGGGGAGCCCTAAACCCAACAGGGACCCCAAAAATGGGATAGGGAAACCCAAAACCCAACAGGGACCCCAAATCCATCAGGGACCCCCCCAAATCCATCAGGGACCCCCCCAAATCCATCAGGGACCCCCCCAAATCCACCCCTTCCATGACATCTACAGCTACTCGGGGGGAGGCACCCCCAAAATTGGGTGGGGGCACCCCTAAACCCACCAGGGACCCCGAAAATGGGATAGGGAAACCCAAAACCCAACAGGGACCCCGAAAACGGGATAGGGGAAACCCAAATCCCTCAGGGACCCCCCCAAATCCACCCCTTCCACGGCATCTACGGCTACTCGGGGGGGAGGCACCCCCAAAATTGGGTGGGGGCACCCCTAAACCCAACAGGGACCCCGAAAACGGGATGGGGCACCCCAAAACCCAACAGGGACCCCAAATCTGGGGTGTGGGACACCTAAACCCAACAGGGACCCCAAAAACGGGGTGGGGGCACCCCAAAACCCAACAGGGACCCCAAAAATGGGATAGGGGAAACCCAAAACCCAACAGGGACCCCAAATCTGGGGCGTGGGACACCCCAAAACCCAACAGGGACCCCCCCAAATCCACCCCTTCCACGACATCCACGGCTACTCGGGGGGGGAGGCACCCTGAAAACGGGGTGGGGGGACCCCAAAACCCAACAGGGACCCCGAAAACGGGATGGGGGCACCCCAAAACCCAACAGGGACCCCAATTCTGGGGTGTGGGACACCTAAACCCAACAGGGACCCCAAATCCATCAGTGACCCCCCCAAATCCCTCAGGGACCCCCCCAAATCCACCCCTTCCACGACATCCAGGGCTACTTGGGGGGGAGGCACCCCCAAAAACGGGATGGGGGCGCCCCAAAATCCAACAGGGACCCCAAATCTGGGAGGTCAGACCCTAAACCTGCCAGGGACCCCAAAACCTGTCAGGGACCCCAAAATCCATCAGGGACCCCAAAACTCACCAGAGGCCCCAAATCTATGGGGTGGGACCCCAAAACCCAACAGGGACCCCAAAATCCATCAGAGACCCCAAAACCCACCAGGGACCCCCAAAACCCAACAGGGACCCCAAACCCGTCCCTGCTACGACATCCACGGCTACTCAGGGGTGAGGCACCCCAAAAACGGCCGGGGGGGACCCCAAAACCCACCAGGGACCCCAAAATGCATCAGGGACCCCAAAACCCACCAGGGACCCCAAATCTGTCCCTTCCACGACATCCACGGCTACTCTGGGGTGAGGCACCCCAAAAATGGCCGGGGGGGACCCCAAAACCCATCAGGGACCCCAAAATCCATCAGGGACCCCAAAATCCATCAGGGACCCCCAGATCCATGGGATGATACCCCGAAACCCTCCAGGGACCCCAAATCCACCAGGGATCATGAATCTGGGGGGTGGGACCCCAAAGCTGGGGGGTGGGACCCCAAAACCCACAAGGGTCCCCGAATCTAGGGAGTGGGACCCCGAAATCCATTGGGGACCCCAAATGCACGGTGTAGGACCCAAAATCCATCAGGGACCCTAAATCTGGGGAATGGGACCCCAAAACCCACCAGGGACCCCAAAATCTATCAGGGACCCCAAAACCCACCAGGGACCCCGAATTGGAGGGTGTGACCCCAAAACCCACCCGGGACCCCAAAATCTATCAGGGACACCAAAACCCACCCGGGACCCCGAATTTGGAGGGTGGGACCCCAAAACCCACCCGGGACCCCAAAATTTATCAGGGACCCCAAAACCCACCCAGGACCCCAAACCTGCCCCTCCCACGATACCTGCGGCTACTCGGGGGTGAGAGACCCCAAAAACGGCCGGGGGGCACCCCAAAACCTGGGGGAAGGGACCCCAAAACCCAACGGGGAACCCCAAAGTACAAGGGATCCTGAATCTGGAGGGTGGCACCCCAAAACCCACCCGGGACCCCAAAATCTATCAGGGACCCCAAAACCCACCAGGACCCCAAACCCGCCCCTCCCATCCACGGCTACTCAGGGGTGAGAGACCCCAAAAACGGGGTGGGGGTCCCCAAAACCCACCAGGGACCCCCAAATCCATGGGGTGGGACCCCAAAACCCACCAGGGACCCCGAATTTGGAGGGTGGCACCCCAAAACCCACCCGGGACCCCAAAATCTATCAGGGACCCCAAACCTGCCCCTCCCACGATACCTGAGGCTACTCGGGGGTGAGAGACCCCAAAAACGGCCGGGGGGCACCCCAAAACCTGGGGGAAGGGACCCCAAAACCCAACGGGGAACCCTAAAGTACAAGGGATCCTGAATCTGGATGGTGGGACCCCAAAACCCACCCGGGACCCCAAAATCTATCAGGGACCCCAAAACCCACCCAGGACCCCAAACCCGCCCCTCCCATCCACGGATACTCAGGGGTGAGAGACCCAAAAACGGGGTGGGGGTCCCCAAAACCCACCAGGGACCCCCAAATCTATCAGGGACCCCAAAACCCACCAGGGACCCCGAATTTGGAGGGTGGCACCCCAAAACCCACCCGGGACCCCAAAATCTATCAGGGACCCCAAAACCCACCTGGGACCCCAAAACCCACCCGGGACCCCAAACCTGCCCCTCCCATCCACGGCTACTCAGGGGTGAAGAGACCCCAAAAAACGGGGTGGGGGTCCCCAAAACCCACCAGGGACCCCCAAATCCATGGGGTGGGACCCCAAAACCCCACCCGGGACCCCAAACCCGCCCCCTCCATCCACGGATACTCGGGGGTGAGAGACCCCAAAAACGGGGTGGGGTCCCCAAACCCACCAGGGACCCCGAATCTGGAGGGTGGGACCCCAAAACCCACCCGGGACCCCAAAATCTATCAGGGACCCCAAAACCCACCAGGGACCCCAAACCCACCCAGGACCCCAAAACCCGCCCCTCCCATCCATGGATACTCGGGGGGTGAGAGACCCCAAAAACGGGGTGGGGGTCCCCAAAACCCACCAGGGACCCCCAGATCTATGGGGTGGGACCCCCAGTCTGTGGAGAGAGGGACCCCAAAACTGGGGAGGGACCCCCAAATCTGTCCCCATTCCCAGGTGTCCCTCACCTGTCCCTCACCTGTGCAGGTGTTCACCTGCAGCATGTCCCCGCACTGGGTGCTGCTCACAGGGAGCCTCTGGGTGTCCCTGTCCCCATTCCTGGCAGGTTTTGGGTGTCCCCAGGTGTGACCAGGTGTCCCCAGGTGTCCCTCACCTGTGTCACCTGTCCCTCACCTGTCCCAGGTGTTCACCTGCAGCATGTCCCCCGCACTGGGTGCTGCTCACAGGGAGCCTCTGGGTGTCCCTGTCCCCATTCCTGGCAGGTTTTGGGTGTCCCCAGGTGTGACCAGGTGTCCCCAGGTGTGACCAGGTGTGACCAGGTGTCCCTCACCTGTGTCACCTGTCCCTCACTGTGCAGGTGTTCATCTGCGGCCCCTCCCCGCACTGGGTGCTGCTCACAGGTTGGGGGTCCCTGGGTGCCCCATTCCTGGGGGTCCCTGGGTGTCCCTGTCCCCAGGTGTCCCCAGGTGTCCCCAGGTGTGTCACCTGTCCCTCACCTGGGCAGGTGTTCATCTGTGGCCCCTCCCGCACTGGGTGCTGCTCACAGGTCGGGGGTCCCTGGGTGCCCCATTCCTGGGGGTCCCTGTCCCCAGGTGTCCCCAGGTGTGTCACCTGTCCCTCACCTGTCCCAGGTGTTCACCTGCAGCATGTCCCCGCACTGGGTGCTGCTCACAGGGAGTCCCTGGGTGTCCCTGTCCCCATTCCTGGCAGGTTTTGGGTGTCCCCAGGTGTCCCCAGGTGTCCCCAGGTGTCCCTCACCTGTGCAGGTGTTCACCTGCAGCATGTCCCCACACTGGGTGCTGCTCACAGGGAGTCCCTGGGTGTCGCTGTCCCCAGTCCTGGCAGGTTTTGGGTGTGTCCCTGATGTCCCCAGGTGTCCCCAGGTGTGACCAGGTGTGACCAGGTGTCCCTCACCTGTCCCAGGTGTTCACCTGCAGCATGTCCCCGCACTGGGTGCTGCTCACAGGGAGTCCCTGGTTGTCCCTGTCCCCATTCCTGGCAGGTTTTGGGTGTCCCTGATGTCCCCAGGTGTGACCAGGTGTCCCCAGGTGTCCCCAGCTGTGTCACCTGTCCCTCCCTGTCCCTCCCCTGTCCCAGGTGTTCATCTGCGGCCCGTCCCCGCACTGGCTGCTGCTCACAGGTCGGGGGTCCCTGGGTGTCCCTGTCCCAGGTGTCCCCAGGTGTCCCCAGGTGTGTCACCTGTCCCTCCCCTGTCCCTCCCCTGTCCCAGGTGTTCATCTGCGGCCCGTCCCCGCACTGGCTGCTGCTCACAGGTCGGGGCGCTCTGCGCCTGCACCCCATGGGCATCGACGGCCCCGTGAGAATCGTTCGCGCCCTTCCACAACGTCAACTGCCCCAAGGGCTTCCTGTACTTCAACCGGCAGGTATGGCACACCTGGGCACACCTGGGCACACACCTGGGCACACCTGGCACACACCTGGGCACACCTGGGCACACCTGGGCAGACACCTGGGCACACCTGGGCACACACCTGGGCACACCTACACTGCCCCAAGGGCTTCCTGTACTTCAACCGGCAGGTATGGCACACCTGGGCACACCTGGGCACACACCTGGGCACACCCACACTGCCCCAAGGGCTTCCTGTACTTCAACCGGCAGGTGAGCGCACCTGGGCACACCTGGGCACACACCTGGGGGCACCTGGGCACACCTGGGCACACACATGGGCACAACCACACTGCCCCAAGGGCTTCCTGTACTTCAACCAGCAGGTATGGCACACCTGGGCACACCTGGGCACACACCTGGGCACACACCTGGGCAACACCTGGGCACACACCCTGGCACACCTGGGCACAGCTGAGATACACCCAGGTACACCTGGGCACACCTGGGCACACACCTGGGCACACCCACACTGCCCAAGGGCTTCCTGTACTTCAACCGGCAGGTGAGCGCACCTGGGCACACCTGGGCACACACCTGGGCACACTGGGCACACACCTGGGCACACCTACACTGCCCCAAGGGCTTCCTGTACTTCAACCGGCAGGTATGGCACACCTGGGCACACCTGGGCACACACCTGGGCACACCTGGGCACAGCTGAGATACACCCAGGTACACCTGGGCACACCTGGGCACACACCTGGGCACACCCACACTGCCCAAGGGCTTCCTGTACTTCAACTGGCAGGTGAGCGCACCTGGGCACACCTGGGCACACCTGGACACACACCTGGGCACACCTGGACACACACCTGGGCACTCCTGGGCACACCTGGACACACACCTGGGCACACACCTGGGCACACCTGGGCACACACCTGGGCACACACCTGGGCACACCTGAACACATACCTGGGCACACCTGGACACACACCTGGGCACACCTGGGCACACACCTGGGCACACCTGGGCACACCTGGGCACACCTTTGGGATATTTCAGGGTCCCTTGGGGGTCACTTTGGGCTCTTTCTGGCTGAGTTAAGGCTCGCGGTGTTTTAGGGCGTTCAGATCCATTTTGGGGTAACTTTGGGATATTTTGGGTTAACTTTGGGTTAATTTTTTGTTAATTTTGGGGTACTTTGGGATAACTTTGGGTTAATTTTGGGTTAATTTTTGTTAATTTTTGTTTATTTTGGGATAACTTTGGGTTAATTTTGGGCTATTTTGGGGTGTTTTGGGGCCAGGGTGAGCTGAGGATCAGTGCCCTCCCTGTACCTGTGCTGTGGCACACCTGAGCCACTTTGGGATATTTTGGGGTGAATTTGGGGGATATTTTGGGTTAATTTTAGGGATATTTTGGTTAATTTTGGGATATTTTGGGTTAACTTTGGGATATTTTGGGTTGATTTTGGTTTCGGGGTGAGCTCAGGGTCAGCGTGCTCCCCTGTACCTGTCCTGTGACACACCTGAGCCTTTTCGGGGTGTTTTGGGGCAATTTTGGGGTGTTTTGGATGAGTTAATGATCAGGATCCATTTTTGTGGGGATTTGGGGGTTTTTTGGGTTAATTTTTGTTAATTTGTGTTTATTTTGGGATAACTTTGGGGTTAATTTTGGGCTATTTTGGGGTGTTTTGGGGCTCAGGGTGAGCTGAGGATCAGTGCCCTCCCCTGTACCTGTGCTGTGGCACACCTGAGCCACTTTGGGATATTTTGGGGTTGAATTTGGGGGATATTTTGGGTTAATTTTAGGGATATTTTGGTTAATTTTGGGATATTTTGGGTTAACTTTGGGATATTTTGGGTTGATTTTGGTTTCGGGGTGAGCTCAGGGTCAGCGTTGCTCCCCTGTACCTGTCCTGTGACACACCTGAGCCTTTTCGGGGTGTTTTGGGGCAATTTTGGGGTGTTTTGGGATGAGTTAATGATCAGGATCCATTTTTGTGGGGATTTGGGGGTTTTTTGGGTTAATTTTTGTTAATTTGTGTTTATTTTGGGATAACTTTGGGTTAATTTTGGGCTATTTTGGGGTGTTTTGGGGCCAGGGTGAGCTGAGGATCAGTGCCCTCCCCTGTACCTGTGCTGTGGCACACCTGAGCCACTTTGGGATATTTTGTGGGTGAATTTGGGGGATATTTTGGGTTAATTTTAGGGATATTTTGGTTAATTTTGGGATATTTTGGGTTAACTTTGGGATATTTTGGGTTGATTTTGGTTTCGGGGTGAGCTCAGGGTCAGCGTGCTCCCCCTGTACCTGTCCTGTGACACACCTGAGCCTTTTCGGGGTGTTTTGGGGCAATTTTGGGGTGTTTTGGGATGAGTTAATGATCAGGATCCATTTTGTTGGGATTTGGGGGTTTTTTGGGTTAATTTTTGTTAATTTTTGTTTATTTTGGGATAACTTTGGGTTAATTTTGGGCTATTTTGGGTGTTTTGGGGCCAGGGTGAGCTGAGGATCAGTGCCCTCCCCTGTACCTGTGCTGTGGCACACCTGAGCCACTTTGGGATATTTTGGGGTGACTTTGGGATCTTTTGGGGGCGTTTTGGGGTGGTTTAGGCCGAGTTAAGGATCAGGATCGATTTTTGGGGTCATTCTGGGTTTATTTTGGGATATTTTGGGGTCAGGGTGAGCTGAGGATCAGCGTGCTCCCCTGTACCTGTCCTGTGACACACCTGAGCCTTTTTGGGGTCACTTTGGGATATTTTGGGATATTTTGGGGCTGAGTTCAGGCTCAGGGGTTTATGGAGATCCCTGCCCCGTATTTTGGGGTGATTTTGGGGTGTTTTGGGGTCAAGGTGAGTTAAGGATCAGTGTTCTCTTCCTGTACCTGTCCAGTGACACCTGAGACGTTTTGGGGTCACTTTGGGGTATTTTGGTTAATTTTGGTTAATTTTGGGCTGTTTGGGGTGAGTTCAGGATCAGCGTCCTCCCCTGTACCTGTCCTGTCACACCTGAGCCATTCTGGGTTAACTTTGGGATATTTTGGGGTCACTTTGGGGATATTTTGGGTTAATTTTGGGATATTTTGGGTTAACTTTGGGATATTTTGGGTTAATATTGGGATATTTTGGTTAATTTTGGGCTGTTTCAGGGTGAGCTGAGGATCAGCGTCCTCCCCTGTACCTGTCCTGTCACACCTGAGCCATTCTGGTTAACTTTGGGATATTTCGGTTAATTTTGGTTAATTTCGGTTTATTTAGGTTAATTTTGGGCTGTTTCAGGTGAGCTGAGGATCAGCGTGCTCCCCTGTACCTGTCCTGTGTTTGGTGTAACTTTGGGATATTTTGGTTAATTTTGGGCTGTTTCAGGGTGAATTAAGGATCAGCGTGCTCCCGCGTACCTGTCCTGTGTTTGGTGTAACTTTGGGATATTTTGGTTAATTTAGGTTAATTTAGGTTAATTTTGGGCTGTTTCAGGGTGAATTAAGGATCAGCGTGCTCCCCTGTACCTGTCCTGTGTTTGGTGTAACTTTGGGATATTTTGGTTAATTTTGGGCTGTTTTCAGGGTGAATTAAGGATCAGCGTGCTCCCCTGTACCTGTCCTGTTGACACACCTGAGCCATTCTGGGTTAACTTTGGGTTCATTTTGGGGTATTTTGGTTAATTTTGGGTGGTTTTCCTGTGTTTCAGGGTGAATTAAGGATCAGCGTGCTCCCCTGTACCTGTCCTGTGTTTGGTGTAACTTTGGGGTATTTTGGTTAATTTTGGGCTGTTTCAGGGTGAATTAAGGATCAGCGTCCTCCCCTGTACCTTGTCCTGTGTTTTGGTGTAACTTTGGGGTATTTTGGTTAATTTTGGGCTGTTCAGGGTGAATTAAGGATCACCGTGCTCCCCTGTACCTGTCCTGTGTTTGGTGTAACTTTGGGATATTTTGGTTAATTTAGGTTAATTTTGGTTAATTTTGGGCTGTTTCAGGGTGAGCTGAGATCAGCGTGCTCCCCTGTACCTGTCCTGTGTTTGGTGTAACTTTGGGATATTTTGGTTAATTTTGGGCTGTTTCAGGGTGAGCTAGGGTCAGCGTGCTCCCCTGTACCTGTCCTGTGACACACCTGAGCCATTCTAGGTTAACTTTGGGTTCATTTTGGGGTATTTTGGTTAATTTTGGGTGGTTTTCCTGTGTTTCAGGGTGAATTAAGGATCAGCGTGCTCCCCTGTACCTGTCCTGTGTTTGGTGTAACTTTGGGATATTTTGGTTAATTTTAGGCTGTTTCAGGGTGAATTAAGGATCAGCGTGCTCCCCTGTACCTGTCCTGGGTTTGGTGTAACTTTGGGATATTTTGGTTAATTTTGGGCGGTTTTCCTGTGTTTCAGGGTGAATTAAGGATCAGCGTGCTCCCACGTACTTGTCCTGTGTTTGGTGTAACTTTGGGATATTTTGGTTAATTTAGGTTAATTTTGGTTAATTTTGGGCTGTTTCAGGGTGAATTAAGGATCAGCGTGCTCCCACGTACTTGTCCTGTGTTTGGTGTAACTTTGGGGTATTTTGGTTAATTTGGGCTGTTTTCCTGTGTTTCAGGGTGAATTAAGGATCAGCGTGCTCCCCTGTACCTGTCCTGGGTTTGGTGTAACTTTGGGATATTTTGGTTAATTTTGGGCGGTTTTCCTGTGTTTCAGGGTGAATTAAGGATCAGCGTGCTCCCGCGTACCTGTCCTGTGTTTGGTGTAACTTTGGGATATTTAGGTTAATTTAGGTTAATTTTGGTTAATTTTGGGCTGTTTCAGGTGAGCTGAGGATCAGCGTGCTCCCTGCGTACCTGTCCTGTGTTTGGTGTAACTTTGGGGTATTTTGGTTAATTTTGGGTGGTTTTCCTGTGTTTCAGGGTGAATTATGGATCAGCGTGCTCCCCTGTACCTGTCCTGTGTTTGGTGTAACTTTGGGATATTTCGGTTATTTTTGGTTAATTTAGGTTAATTTTGGTTAATTTTGGGCTGTTTCAGGGTGAATTAAGGATCAGCGTGCTCCCCTGTACCTGTCCTGTGTTTGGTGTAACTTTGGGGTATTTTGGTTAATTTTGGGTGGTTTTCCTGTGTTCAGGGTGAATTAAGGATCAGCGTGCTCCCCCGCGTACCTGTCGTACGACGCGCCCTGGCCCGTGCGCAAGATCCCCCTGCGCTGCACCGCGCACTAGTCGCCTACCACGTGGAGTCCAAGGTGGCACACCTGGGCACACACCTGGGCACAATGACATCACACCTGGGCACACCTGGGCATACCCACAATGCACCTGGGCACACCTGAGTATGGTCAGAACACAGCTGGGCACACCTGGGCATACCCACAATGCACCTGGACACACACCTGGGCACAATTGGCATCACACCTGGGCACACACCTGGGCACAATGACATCACACCTGGGCACACCTGGGCACACCCACAGCACACTTAGAACACACCTGGGCACAGCCAGGACTCACCTGGGCACACCTGGGTATGGTCTGGCACACCTGGGCACACCCACAACACACTTAGAACACACCTGGGCACAGCCAGGACTCACCTGGGCACACCTGGGTATGGTCTGGACACACCTGGGCACACCTGTGCACACCTGGGTATGGTCTGCACACCTGGGCACACCTGGGTATGGTCTGGCACACCTGGGCACACCCACAACACACTTAGAACACACCTGGGCACAGCCAGGACTCACCTGGGCACACCTGGGTATGGTCCGGACACACCTGGGCACACCTGGGCACACCTGGGTATGGTCTGGCACACCTTGGGCACACCCACAACACACTTAGAACACACCTGGGCACAGCCAGGACAAACCTGGGGGGGGGTCCCGGGGGATTTTGGGGGGGTCTCAGCGCTGCCCCGCCCCCTCCCCCTCCCCAGGTGTACATGGGGATTTTGGGGGGTCCCGGGGGATTTTGGGGGGGTCTCAGCGCTGCCCCTCCCCCTCCCCAGGTGTACATGGGGGATTTTGGGGGGGTCTCAGCGCTGCCCCTCCCCCTCCCCAGGTGATACGCGGTGGCCACCAGCTCCCCCCACCCCTGCACGCGGATCCCGCGCATGACGGGAGAGGAGAAGGAGTTCGAGAGCATCGAGAGAGGTGAGGGCACCTGGGCAACACCTGGGCACACCTGGGCACACCTGGGCACACAGGGCATACACCTGGGGGCAGCTGGGATAGACCTGGGCACACCTGGGGACACAGGGCATACACCTGGGCACACCTGGGCACACCTGGGGACACAGGGCATACACCTGGGGGCACCTGGGATAGACCTGGGCACAGCTGGGACCACCTGGGGGCATCTGGGATACACCTGGGGGCACCTGGGATATTCCTGGGGACAGCTGGGGGGTACCTGGGCACACCTGGCACACCTGGGTACACCTGGGATAGTCCTGGGCACACCTGGGATAGACCTGGGGGCACCTGGCACACCTGGGCACACCTGGGATAGACCTGGACACACCTGGAAGCTGTGACTGTCAAACCTGGGCATACCTGGAGGCAACTGGGAGCACCTGGGCACACCTGGGCACACCTGGGGGGTGTAACTGTCACACTTTGGGGCACCTGGGCACACCTGGGGACGTCCCTGGGCACACCTGGGGATGTCCCCAAGTCTCTGTGTCCCCCCCCAGTCCCAATCCCGGTGTCCCCAGTACCAATGCCCCCAGCATTCCCATGTCCCCAGTGTCCCAGTGTCCCCAGTGTCCCCAGTGTCCCAGTCCCAGTGTCCCCAGTGTCCCCCAGTGTCCCCAGTGTCCCAGTCCCAGTGTCCCCAGTGTCCCCAGTGTCCCCAGTGTCCCAGTCCCAGTGTCCCCAGTGTCCCCAGTGTCCCCAGTGTCCCAGTCCCAGTGTCCCCAGTGTCCCCCAGTGTCCCCAGTGTCCCAGTCCCAGTGTCCCCAGTGTCCCCAGCGTCCCCAGTGTCCCAATCCCAGTGTCCCCAGTGTCCCAATCCCAGTGTCCCCAATCCAAGTCCCAGTGTCCCCAGTGTCCCAGTCCCAGTGTCCCAGTGTCCCCAGTGTCCCCAGTGTCCCAATCCCAGTGTCCCCATCCAAGTCCCAGTGTCCCAGTGTCCCCAGTCCCTCTGTCCCCAGTCTCCCAGTGTCCCCACTGTCCCCCCTAACCCTGTGTCCCCTCTTGGTGTCCCCAGTGTCCTCCATGTCCCCAGTGTCCCAGTGTCCCCAGTCCCAGTGTCCCCGGTGTTCTCAATGTCCCCTCAGTGTCCCCAGTGTCCCCGGTGTTCCCAGTGTCCCCAATCCCAGTGTCCCATCCCAGTGTCCCCAATGTTCCCAATCCCAGTGTCCCCAATCTCAATCCCACTGTCCCCAGTGTCCCGTGTCCCCCCTGACCCTGTGTCCCCTCTCGTGTCCCCAGTGTCCCCATGTCCCCCTGACGCTGTGTCCCCTCTCGGTGTCCCCGCTGTCCCCCGCTGTCCCCCTGACCCTGTGTCCCCTCGTCGGTGTCCCCAGTGTCCCCATGTCCCCGCTGTCCCCCCTGGACCCTGTGTCCCCCTCTCGGTGTCCCCAATCTCAATCCCACTGTCCCCACTGTCCCCCCTGACGCTGTGTCCCCTCTTGGTGTCCCCAGTGTCCCCATGTCCCCATGTCCCCCTGACGCTGTGTCCCCTCTCGGTGTCCCCATGTCCCCATGTCCCCCTGACGCTGTGTCCCCTCTCGGTGTCCCCGCTGTCCCCCTGACGCTGTGTCCCCTCTCGGTGTCCCATGTTCCCGCTGTCCCCCTGACGCTGTGTCCCCTCTCGGTGTCCCCATGTTCCCGCTGTCCCCCTGACCCTGTGTCCCCTCTCGGTGTCCCCATGTCCCCCATGTCCCCCCTGACGCTGTGTCCCCTCTCGGTGTCCCCAGACGAGCGCTACGTCCCCCCCCAGCAGGAGGCCTTCAGCATCCAGCTCATCTCACCCGTCAGCTGGGAGGCATCCCCAACACCAGGTGGGACCCCAAAATACACCTGGGAACCCCAAAAATCCCTAAATACACCTGGGAACCCCCAAAATCCCCAACCCCACAGTGACCCATCCCCAACACCAGGTGGGACCCCAAAAAACTCCTGGGAACCCCCAAAATCCCCTAAATACACCTGGGAACCCCAAAATCCCAACCCCACAGTGACCCATCCCCAACACCAGGTGAGACCCCAAAAAACTCCTGGGAACCCCCAAAAATCCCCTAAATACACCTGGAACCCCAAAATCCCCAACCCCACAGTGACCCATCCCCAACACCAGGTGGGACCCCAAAAAACTCCTGGGAACCCCCAAAAATCCCCTAAATACACCTGGGAACCCCAAAATCCCCAACCCCACAGTGACCCATCCCCCAACACCAGGTGGGACCCCAAAATCCCCTAAATACACCTGGGAACCCCCCAAAATCCCCTAAATACACCCGGGAACCCCAAAAATCCTTAAATACACCCGGGAACCCCCAAAAATCCCCTAAATACACCTGGGAACCCCAAAAATCCCCTAAATACACCCGGGAACCCCAAAACCCCCTAAATACACCTGGAACCCCCAAAATCCCCAACCCCACAGTGACCCATCCCCAACACCAGGTGGGACCCCAAAATCTCCTGGGAACCCCAAAAATCCCCTAAATACACCTGGGAACCCCAAAAATTACCTAAATACACCTGGGAAACCCCCAAAAATCCCCTAAATACACCTGGGAACCCCAAAAATCCCTGAATACACCTGGGAACCCCAAATCCCCTAAATACACCTGGGAACCCCCAAAATCCCTAAATACACCTGGGAACCCCAAAAATTACCTAAATACATCTGGGAACCCCAAAAATCCCAACCCCACAGTGACCCCATCCCCAACACCAGGTGGGACCCCAAAATATCCTGGGAACCCCCAAAATCCCCTAAAATACACCTGGGAACCCCCAAAAATCCCTAAATACACCTGGGAACCCCAAAAATCCCTAAATACACCTGGGAACCCCCCAAAAATCCTAAATACACCTGGGAACCCCCAAAATCCCTAAATACACCTGGGAACCCCAAAAATCCCTAAATACACCTGGGAACCCCAAAAATCCCTAAAATACACCTGGGAACCCCAAAATCCCTAAATACACCTGGGAACCCAAAATCCCCTAAATACACCTGGGAACCCCAAAATCCCCTAAATACACCTGGGAACCCAAAATCCCCTAAATACACCTGGGAACCCCAAAAATCCCCTAAATACACCTGGGAACCCCAAAAATCCCT